>JAEACV010000141.1:0-19655 GCA_016432835.1 Brassica nigra
TTCGCTAGTGTTTCTTTTGTATTTTTCAGACCTGCCAGTGAGTACTAGTGGTTCTAAAGGACCTTCTTAAAACTAAAATAATTTTAAAAACTATTGCAGCAAAACAATAATAAATATATTCATATGAATAAGTGTTTCATTTTGAAAAAAAAACCAAGTTAAAAGTTGTTTCATTTTAAATTAAAAATTATGCCTCTATCAGATATTGTATTTTACTCTATTTTAGAGTTAAAATAGCTATGGCTGAGATGCCTAGAATCTCTTAGGTGTACCCAAGATACACGTAGGGATGCATTTATACACATTTCAATGGGACCAGATAGTTACTTAGAAATCTTAAGGTCAGAATACATGGCAACTAAATGAACGCCTGGGATCTTAATCCCTTTAGATCATTGCTGGCAGTCCTGCTCCCGCTAATCTAGTTTATTAATGATTTTACTCATTGCCGTTGTTTCTTTTGTATTTTTCAGACCTAAGTGATAATTAGGGTTCTAAAGGACCTTCAAAATAAATTTTAAAAAGCAAAATAATAAATATATTCATATGAATAAGTGTTTTATTTTAAAAACAATTATTAAAAAACAAGTTAAAGAGCCATTTTAAATTAAAAATTATGCTCTATTATCGATATTGTATTTTACTCTATTTTAGTTAAAATAGCTATGGTCGAGATGCTTTTATTTTGTGTACCTAAAGTATACATCAGATAGATAATTTAGAGTATATTATTTATGGATTCAGATAGTTACTTAGAATTCTTAGGTGTACCTAGTTAGTTATACATGGCAACGCAACAAATCTCAGGATCTACTGGGATCTTAATCCCTTTAGAATTGCCGGCAGTCCTTGCTCCCCGCTAGCCATTAGCCTCGCTAATGATTTTAATGGTCGTTGTTTCTTTTGTATTTTTCAGACTCACAAAGGATACTAGGGTTCTAAAGGACCTTCTTAAAGCTAAAATAATTTTAAAAACTATTGCAAAAAACAATAATAAATATATTCATATGAATAAGTTTCATTTTAAAACAATTATTTAAAAATAAAGAAAGAGCCATTTTAAATTAAAATTATGCCTCTATTATCGATAATTCTATTTTACTCTATTTAGAGTTAAAAATAGCTATGGCGGAGATGCTCTTAGAATTTTAGGTGTACCCAGCTATACGATGGATGTATTTATATACACATTTTAATGGGACAAGATAGTTACTTTTAGAACTTGGTGTACCTAGTTAGTTATACATGGCAACGCGAATGCTTCAGGATCGGGTGGGATCTTAATCCCTTTAGAATTGGCCTGCTGCAGGCAGTCCTTGCTCCCCTCGCCATTAGCCTCAATAATGATTTTATCGGCTACGCTGTTTCTTTTTGTATTTTTCAGACCTGCCGCTGATACTGTGGTTCTAAAGGACCTTCTTAAAGCTAAAATAATTTTTAAAACTATTGCAGCAAAACAATAATAAATATATTCATATGAATAAGTGTTTCATTTAAAAAACAATTATTTAAAACAAGTTAAAGAGCCATTTTAAATTAAAAATTATGCCTCTATTATCGATAATCTATTTTACTCTATTTTAGAAAGTTAAAAATAGCTATGGATGACTCTTAGAATTTTAGGTGTACCCATACATGTAGGGATGTATTTATATACACATTTTAATGGGACCAGATAGTTACTTAGAATTTCTAGTGTACCTAGTTAGTTATACATGGCAACGCACAGCCTGTGGATCGGCCGGGATCTTAATCCCTTTAAAATTGGTCATGCAGTGGCAGTCCTTTTCCTCATTGCCATTAGCCTTAATGATTTTACTACTTTGCTGTTTCTTTGTGTTTTTCAGACCCCAGTGATACTAGGGTTCTAAAGGACCTTCTTAAAACTAAAATAATTTAAAAACTATTGCAGCAAAAGAAATAAAAATATATTCATATGAATATGTATTTCATTTTAAAAAAACTACGGTAAAAAAACAAGTTAAAGAGCCATTTTAAATTAAAATTATGCCTCTATTATCAGATATTGTATTTTACTCTATTTTGAGTTAAAATAGCTATGGCTGAGATGCTCTTAGAATTTCTTAGGTGTACCCAGCATACACGTAGGGATGTATTTATATACACATTTTAATGGGACAGATAGTTACTTAGAATTTCTTTGTGTACCTAGTTAGTTATACATGGCAACTAAATACCAGGATCGCGGGGATCTTAATCCCTTTAGAATTGACTGCCGGTGGCAGTCCTTGCTCCTCGCTGCCATTAGCTCTGTAATGATTTTACTCGCTTGCCGTTGTTTCTTTTGTATTTTCAGACTCGCCAAAGGATAATACTAGGTTCTAAAGGACCTTCTTAAAGCTAAAATAATTTTAAAACTATTGCAGCAAAAAAAATAATAAATATATTCATATGAATAAGTGTGTTTCATTTTAAAAACAATTAAAAAAAACAAGTTAAAGAGCCATTTTAAATTAAAAATTATGCCTCTATTATCAGATATTGTATTTTACTCTATTTTAGAGTTAAAATAGCTATGGTGGAGATGCTCTTAGAATTTCTTAGGTGTCCCAGCCATACACGATGGATGTATTTATATACACATTTTAATGGGACCAGATAGTTACTTAGAATTCTTAGGTGTACCTAGTTAGTTATACATGGCAACGCAAATCACTGGAGATCTTAATCCCTTTGAATTGGCTGCTGGCAGTCCTTGCTCCTCGCTTGCCATTAGCCTCGCTGAATGATTTTACTGGCTTGCCAGTGTTTCTTTTGTATTTTTCAGACCTGCCAGTGATACTAGGGTTCTAAAGGACCTTCTTAAAGCTAAAATAATTTTAAAACTATCAGCAAAAAACAATAATAAATATATTCATATGAATAAGTGTTTCATTTTAAAAATTTTAAAAAAAACAAGTTAAAGAGCCATTTTAAATTAAAAATTATGCATCTATTATCAGATACTGTATTTTACTCTATTTTAGAGTTAAAAATAGCTATGGCTTGAGATGCTCTTAGAATTTCTAAGGTGTATCAGTTATACACGTAGGGATATATTTATATACACATTTTAAGGGACCAGATAGTTACTTAGAATTTCTTAGGTGTATCTTGTTAGTTATACATGGCAACGAATAGCCTCAGGATCGGCTGGGATCTTAATCCTTGAATTGGCCAAGCGGTGGCAGTCCTTGCTCTCCGCTTGCCATTAGCTCAATGAATGAATTTACTCGTCACTTGTGTTTTTTTGACTTTCAAAGGATACTGGGTTCTAAAGGACCTTCTTAAAGCTAAAATAATTTTAAAAACTATTGCAGCAAAAACAATAATAAATATATTCATATGAATAAGTGTTTCATTTAAAAACAATTATTTAAAACAAGTTAAAGAGCCATTTTTAAATTAAAAATTATGCCTCTATTATCGATATTCTATTTTACTCTATTTTAGTTAAAAAAAATAGCTATGGCTGAGACTCTTAGAATTTCTTAGGTGTACCCAGTTATACACGTGGGATGTATTTATATACACATTTTAATGGGACCAGATAGTTACTTAGAATTTCTTAGGTGTACCTAGTTAGTTATACATGGCAACTAATGTACTGGATCGGCTGGGATCTTAATCCCTTTAAAATTGGTCAAGCTGTGGCAGTCCTTGCTCCTGCTTGCCATTACTTTAATGATTTTACTATCTTGCCGTTGTTTCTTTTGTGTTTTTCAGACCCGCAGTGATACTAGTGGTTCTAAAGGACCTTCTTAAAACTAAAATAATTTAAAAACTATTGCAGCAAAAAAATAATAAATATATTCATATGAATAAGTGTTTCATTTTTAAAAACTACTTTAAAAAAACAAGTTAAAGAGCCATTTTAAATTAAAAATTATGCTTCTATTATCAGATATTGTATTTTACTCTATTTTAGTTAAAATAGCTATGGCTGAGATGCTCTTAGAATTTCTTAGGTGTTCCAGTTATACACATGTGGATGTATTTATATACACATTTTAATGGGACCAGATAGTTACTTAGAATTTTTAGTGTACCTAGTTAGTTATACATGGCAACGCAACACCAGGATCGGCCGGGATCTTAATCCCTTTAGATTGGCTAAGCTGGCAGTCCTTGCTCCCGCTGCCATTAGTCATGAATGATTTTACTGGCTTTTCGTTTCTTTGTATTTTTCAGACCTCAAGTGATACTAGGGTTCTAGGACCTTCTTAAAGCTAAAATAATTTTAAAACTATTGCAGCAAAAAAATAATAAATATATTCATATGAATAAGTGTTTCATTTTAGAAAAAAAAAAACAATTATTAAAAAAAAAATTAAAATATGCCTCTATTTCGCCTGCTACTATCATTTTATGTTAGAATTTTAGTGTCTTAGCTGCTATACACGAGGATGTATTTATATACACATTTTAATGGGACCAGATAGTTACTTAGAATTTTTAGGTGTACCTAGTTAGTTATACATGGCAACTAAATGTATCAGGACTGGGATCTTAATCCCTTTAGAATTGGCTGCTGCTGGCAGTCCTTGCTCCCACTTGCCATTAGCCTCATGAATGATTTTACTGGCTTGCCAATGTTTCTTTTGTATTTTTCAGACCTGCCAGTGATACTAGTGGTTCTAAAGGACCTTCTTAAAGCTAAAATAATTTTAAAACTATTGCAGAAAAAACAATAATAAATATATTCATATGAATAAGTGTTTCATTTTAAAAAAAACAATTTTTAAAAACAAGTTAAAGAGCCATTTTAAATTAAAAATTATGCCTCTATTATCGATAATCGATTTTACTCTATTTTAGAGTTAAAATAGCTATTGGAGATGCTCTTAGAATTTTAGGTGTACCCAGTTATACACGAGGGATGTATTTATATACACATTTTAATGGGACCAGATAGTTACTTAGAATTTCTTAGGTGTACCTAGTTAGTTATACATGGCAACTAAATACCTCAGGATCTGCTGGGATCTTAATCCCTTTAAATTGGCCAAGCTGTGGCAGTCTTGCTCCGCTTGCCATTAGCCTAATGATTTTACTGGCTTGCCATGTTTCTTTTGTATTTTCAGACCTGCCGATACTAGGGTTCTAAAGGACCTTTTAAAGCTAAAATAATTTAAAAACTATTGCAGCCAATAATAAATATATTCATATGAATAAGTGTTTCATTTTGAAAAAATTATTTAAAAACAAGTTAAAGAGCCATTTTAAATTAAAATTATGCCTCTATTATCGATATTCTATTTTACTCTATTTTAGAGTTAAAAATAGCTATGGCTGGAGATGCTCTTAGAATTTCTGGTACCCGCTATACACGTGAGGATGTATTTATATACACATTTTAATGGGACAGATAGTTACTTAGAATTTTGTGTACCTAGTTAGTTATACATGGCAACGCAACAGCCTCAGGATCTATGGGATCTTAATCCTTTAGACTGGCCATGTTGCCTTCGCCATTAGCTCGCTAATGATTTTATCGGGTTTCATGAAGTGTTTCTTTGTATTTTTCAGACCTGCCAGTGATGATACTGGGTTCTAAAGGACCTTCTTAAAGCTAAAATAATTTAAAAACTATTGCAGCAAAACAATAATAAATATATTCATATGAATAAGTGTTTCATTTTAGAAAACCAATTATTTAAAACAAGTTAAAGAGCCATTTTAAATTAAAAATTATGCCTCTATTATCGATAATCAGATTTTACTCTATTTTAGAGTTAAAATAGCTATGGCTGGAGATGCTCTAGAATTTCTGTGTACCCAGTATTATACACGTAGGGATGTTTATATACACTTAATGGGACTAGATAGTTACTTAGAATTCTTAGGTGTAGCCTAGTTAGTTATACATGGCAACGCACCTCATATCATGTGGGATCTTAATCCCTTTTATTGGCGTTTGGCAGTCCTTGCTCCCCTTGCCATAATAAATTCTGCTTAAATGGATTTTTAAAAAACCTTTTGCAGCAAAAGAAATAAAAATCTATTCATATGAATAAGTTTATTTCATTTAAAAACCGGTAAAAACAAGTTAAAGAGCCATTTTTAAATTAAAATTATGCCTCATTATCGATTGTATTTACTCTATTTTAGAGTTAAAATAGCTACGGAGATGCTCTTAGAATTTTAGGTGTACCCAGCTATACACGTATGGATGTATTTATATACACATTTTAATGGGACCAGATAGTTACTTAGAATTTCTTAGGTGTACCTAGTTAGTTATACATGGCAACGCAATACCTCAGGATCTACTGGGATCTTAATCCCTTTAATCGCTGCGCGGTGGCAGACCTTGCTCCCGCTTCCATTAGCCTGCATGATTTTACTGGCTTGCCAGTGTTTCTTTGTATTTTCAGACTCTGCCGTGAGACTAGTGGTTTAAAGGACCTTCTTAAACTAAAATAATTTTAAAACTATTGCAGCAAAAAAAAATAATAATATATTCATATGAATAAGTGTTTCATTTTAGAAAACAATTATTTAAAAAAAACAAGTTAAAGAGCCATTTTAAATTAAAAATTATGCCTCTATTATCAGATTCATATTTTACTCTATTTTAGAGTTAAAAATAGCTATGGCTGGAGATGCTCTTAGAATTTCTTAGGTGTAATCGCTATACACGTAGGGATGTATTTATATACACATTTTAATGGGACCAGATAGTTACTTAGAATTTTAGGTGTACCTAGTTAGTTATACATGGCAACGCAACAATCAGGATCGGCTGGGATCTTAATCCCTTTAGAATTACAAGCGGCAGTCCTTGCTCCCGCTTGCCATTAGCTCAGGAATGATTTTATCGTCACAGGTTTCTTTTGTATTTTCAGACCTCCAGGAGATACTAGGGTTCTAAAGGACCTTCTTAAACTAAAATAATTTTAAAAACTATTGCAGCAAAATAATAATAAATATATTCATATGAATAAGTGTTTCATTTTAGAAAAAATTATTTAAAAAACAAGTTAAAGAGCCATTTTAAATTAAAAATTATGCCTCTATTATCGATATTATATTTTACTCTCTATTTTAGAGTTAAAAATAGCTATGGTGGAGATGCTCTTAGAATTTCTTAAACCCAGCTATACACGATGGATGTATTTATATACACATTTTAATGGGACCGATAGTTACTTAGAATTTCTTAGGTGTACCTAGTTAGTTATACATGGCAACGCCAACACCAGGACCGGTCAATCTTAACTTAGAATTGGCTGCGCGGTGGCAGACCTTGCTCCCCGCTTCCATTCATTAGCTCAATGATTTTACCGGCTTGCCGTTTCTTTGGTATTTCAGACCTGCTGAGACTAGGTGATTTAAAGGACCTTCTAAAACTAAAATAATTTTAAAACTATTGCAGCAAAAGAAATAATAAATATATTCATATGAATAAGTGTTTCATTTTAGAAAAACAATTATTATTTAAAAACAAGTTAAAGAGCCATTTTAAATTAAAAATTATGCCTCTATTATCGATTCAATATTTTACTCTATTTTAAAGTTAAAATAGCTATGGCTGGAGATGCTCTTAGAATTTCTTAGGTGTACCCGCTATACACGTGAGATGTATTTATATACACATTTTAATGGGACCAGATAGTTACTTAGAACTCTTAGTACCTAGTTAGTTATACATGGCAACTAAATGTACTCGGATCTGGGATCTTAATCCCTTTAGAATGGCTGCTGTGGCACCTTGCTCCCCCGCTTGCAATTAGCCTAATGATTTTATCGGCTTGCCGTTGTTTCTTTTGTATTTTTCAGACCTGCCAAAGGATACTAGGATTCTAAAGGACCTTCTTAAACTAAAATAATTTTTAAAACTATTGCAGAAAACAATAATAAATATATTCATATGAATAATTTTTTCATTTTAGAAAAAAAAAATTATTTAAAAAAAGTTAAAGAGCCATTTTTAAATTTAAAATTATGCTCTATTATTTATGACAGATATTTTACTTATTTGAGAAAAAATGGCATTCAGAATTTCAACCCAAAATACCATGATTTTATATATACTTTTAATGGGACCGAGTTACTAGAATTTCACCTAGTTGGTTATATGGCAACCTAAATGAACTACCACTCGGGATCTTAACCTTGGGATCACGCAAGGCACTGCCCCGCCCCATACAAATTATTCTTGTAATGGTAAGCTCTTTCATGTTTTTGTATTCATTTGATAAAATTCTCTAAAAAAAGTAAAGAAGCCATGCCATTAAATTAAAATTATTCCTATGTCAGTATGTTACCCATTAAAGAAAATAGCTGCTTGAGATGCTCTTAGAATTTTAAACCCAAAATACACGTGAGATGTATTTATATACAATAATGGTCAGACCATACTTAGAATTTCTAGGTACCTTAGTTAGCTATACATGGCAACGCCACAGCCTGTGGACCTACTGGGATCTTAATCCCTTTGAATTGGCCAAGCGGTGGCAGACCTTGCCCCCGCCTTCCATTAGCTCATAATGATTTTACCGCTTGCCTTGTTTCTTTTTGTATTTTTCAGACTGCCAGTGAGACTAGTGGTTCTAAAGGACCTTCTTAAACTAAAATAATTTTAAAAACTATTGCAGCAAAAACAATAATAAATATATTCATATGAATAAGTGTTACATTTTAGAAAAAAAAAATTAGTTAAAAAAAAAGTTAAAGAGCCATTTTTAATTTAAAAAATATGCCTCTATTATCAGATATTGTATTTTACTCTATTTTGAGTTAAAAATAGCTATGGCTGGAGATGCTCTTAGAATTTCTTAGGTGTACCCAGTTATACACGTAGGGATGTATTTATATACACATTTCAATGGGACCAGATAGTTACTTAGAATTGCTTAGATGTACCTAGTTAGTTATACATGGCAACACAATGCAATTGGATCAGATCTTAATCCCTTTAAAATATGTCAAGCAGTGGCAGTCCTTGCTTCTGCCATTAGCCTTAATGATTTATTATCTTCTACAGTGTTTCTTTGTGTTTTTCAGACCTGCCAGTGATACTAGGGTTCTAAAGGACCTTCTTAAAGCTAAAATAATTTTAAAAACTATCAGCAAAAAACAATAATAAATATATTCATATGAATAATGTTTCATTTTATAAAACCAATTATTTAAAAAAAGTTAAAGAGCCATTTTAAATTAAAAATTATGCCTTTATTATCGATACTGTATTTTACTCTATTTTAGAGTTAAAAATAGCTATGGCTCGAGATGCTCCTAGTTTTAGTATACCCAATTATACACGTAGGGATGTTTTATATACACATTTTAATGGGACCAGATAGTTACTAGAATTTCTTAGGTGTACCTAGTTAGTTATACATGGCAACGCAATGGCCTCAGGATTGGTCAGATCTTAATCCCTTTAGAATTGGCTGCTGTGGCAGTCCTTGCTCCCCGCTCGCCATTAGCTCCTCAATGATTACGCATTGCTCGCTGTTTCTTTGTATTTTTCAGACCTGCTGGTGATACTAGTGGTTCTAAAGGACCTTCTTAAAGCTAAAATAATTTTAAAACTATATGCAGAAAAAAATAATAAATATATTCATATGAATAAGTGTTTCATTTTAAAAAAATAATTATTTAAAAAAACAAGTTAAAGAGCCATTTTAAATTAAAAATTATGCCTCTTTTATCGATACTCTATTTTACTCTATTTTAGAGTTAAAATAGCTATGGCTGTAGATGATCTTAGAATTCTTTAGGTGTCCCAAGCATACACGTATGGATGTTTTATATACACATTTTAATGGGACCAGATAGTTACTTAGAATTTCATAGGTACCTAGTTAGTTATACATGGCAATGCAACAGCCCAGGATCGGCCGGGATCTTAATCCCTTTAGACCAAGCTGCTGGCAGTCCTTGTTCTCGCTTGCCATTAGCCTGCTAATGATTTCCATCGGGTTTGCCAATGTTTTGTATTTTAAGACTCGCCAGGATACTAGGGTTCTAAAGGACCTTTTAAAGTAAAATTTTTTTAAAAACTATTGCAGAAAAACAATAATAAATATATTCATATGAATAAGTGTTTCATTTAAAAAAACAATTATTTAAAACAAGTTAAAGAGCCATTTTTAAATTAAAAATTATGCCTCTATTATCGATATATTTACCTATTTTTGAGAGTTAAAATAGCTATGGCTGGAGATGCTCTTAGAATTTCTTAGTGTACCTAGCTATACACGAGATGTATTTATATACACATTTTAATGGGACCGATAGTTACTTAGAATTCTTAGGTGTACCTAGTTAGTTATACATGGCAATGCAATGGGCCCCAGGATCGGGATCTTAATCCCTTTAGAATTGGCCAAGGCAGTCCTTGCTCCTCATTAGCTCCTCAATATGATTTTACCTGGCTTGCTGCTGTTTCTTTTGTATTTTTCAGACTGCCAGTGATACTAGGTTCTAAAGGACCTTCTTAAAGCTAAAATAATTTTAAAACTATTGCAAAACAATAATAAATATATTCATATGAATAAGTGTTTCATTTTTAAAAAATAATTATTTAAAACAAGTTAAAGAGCCATTTTTAAATTAAAAATTATGCCTCTTTTATCGATACTCTATTTTACTCTATTTTAGAGTTAAAAATAGCTATGGCTGAGATGATCTTAGAATTTCTTGTGTACCCAGCTATACACGTATGGATGTATTTATTTACACATTTTAATGGGATCAGATAGTTACTTAGAATTTTTGGTGTACCTAGTTAGTTATACATGGCAACTAAACAATTCGGATCTACTGGGATCTTAATCCCTTTGAATTGGCTGCGGTGGCAGACCTTGCTCCCTACCGCCATTAGCTTGTGAATGATTTTACTATCTTGCTGTTTCTTTTGTGTTTTCAGACTGCTGATACTAGGGTTCTAAAGGACCTTCTTAAAACTAAAATAATTTTAAAACCTTTGCAGCAAAAGAAATAAAAAATATATTCATATGAATAAGTGTATTTCATTTTAAGAAAACCCACGGTAAAAAAAACAAATTAAAGAGCCATTTTAAATTAAAATTATGTTTCTCAATTATCGATATTGTATTTTACTCTATTTTAGAGTTAAAATAGCTATAGAGATGCTCTTAGAATTTCAGGTACTCAGCTATACACGTAGGATGTATTTATATACACATTTTAATGGGACTAGATAGTTACTTAGAATTTCTTAGGTAACCTAGTTAGTTATACATGGCAACGCTACCGGGCGATCTGGGATCTTAATCCCTTTAGAATTAGCTGCCGTGGCAGTCCTTGCTCCCCGCTGCCATTAGCCTCGAATGATTTTACCGGCTTGCCGTTGTTTCTTTTTGTATTTTTCAGACTGCCAAAGGAGTCTAGGGTTTCTAAAGGACCTTCTTAAACTAAAATAATTTTAAAACTATTGCAGCAAAAACAATAATAAATATATTCCTATGAATAAGTGTTTCATTTTAGAAAACCAATTATTTAAAACCAATTAAAAAAAACAAGTTAAAGAGCCATTTTAAATTAAAAAATGCCTCTATTATCGATAATCGTATTTTACTCTATTTTAGAGTTAAAATAGCATGGCTGGAGATGCTTAGAATTTCTTAGGTGAACCCAATGATACATGTAGGGATGTATTTATATACACATTTCAATGGGACCAGATAGTTACTTAGAATTTCTTAGGTGAAGCTAGTTAGTTATACATGGCAAATCTAACACCATGGATCAGCCAGTGGATCTTAATAGAATTGGCCGCTGCTGTGGTAGTCCTTGCTCCGGGCTACATTAGCCTGAATGATTTAAAAACCTTTGAAGCAAAAGAAATAAAAAATTCTATTCATATGAAGTGTATTTCATTTTAAAAACCTACGGTAAAAAAAAACAAGTTAAAGAGCCATTTTAAATTAATAATTATGTTTCATTATCGATATTGTATTTTACTCTATTTTAGAGTTAAAATAGCTATGGCTGAGATGCTCTTAGAATTTTAGGTGTACCCAGTTATACACGATGGATGTATTTATATACACATTTTAATGGACCAGATAGTTATTAGAATTTTAGGTGTAAATTTAGTTAGTTATACATGGCGCACTAAATACCGGACTAGTGGGATCTTATCCCTTTAATTGGCTGCGGTGGCAGACCTTGTTCCCCGCTTGCCATTAGCTCGAATGATTTTACGGCTTGCCGCTGTTTCTTTGGTATTTTTCAGACCTGCTGAGACTAGTGATTTAAAGGACCTTCTTAAACTAAAATAATTTTAAAACTATCAAAGAAAACAATAATAAATATATTCATATGAATAAGTGTTTCATTTTAGAAAAATAATTATTTAAAACAAGTTAAAGAGCCATTTTAAATTAAAATTATGCCTCTTTATCGATACTTATTTTACTCTATTTTGAGTTAAAATAGCTATGGCTGAGATGATCTTAGAATTTCTTAGGTTCCAGCTATACACGATGGATGTTTTATTTACACATTTTAATGGGATCGATAGTTACTTAGAATTTTTTAGGTGTACCTAGTTAGTTATACATGGCACCAACGCCTCAGGACTGGCCGGGATCTTAATCCCTTTAGAATGGCAGACCTTGTTCTCACTGCCATTAGCCTGAATGATTTTAATCGGGCTTGCCGCTGTTTCTTTTGTATTTTCAGACCTGCCGCTGATACTAGGGTTCTAAAGGACCTTCTTAAAGCTAAAATAATTTTTAAAACTATTGCAGCAAAACAATAATAAATATATTCATATGAATAAGTGTTTCATTTTAGAAAAATAATTATTTAAAAACAAGTTAAAGAGCCATTTTTAAATTAAAAATTATGCCTCTTTATCGATACTCTATTTTACTCTATTTTAGAGTTAAAATAGCTATGGCTGGAGATGATCTTAGAATTTCTGTACCTTAGTTAGTTATACATGGCAACGCGAACAATCATGGACTCCTACTGGGATCTTAATCCCTTTAATGGCCATGGGTGGCAGACCTTGCTCCTCGCTTCTCACATCAGTCATAATGATTTTACTATCTTGCTGTTTCTTTTGTGTTTTCAGACCTGCCGCTGATACTAGGTTCTAAAGGACCTTCTTAAAACTAAAATAATTTTAAAACCTTTGCAGCAAAAGAAATAAAAATTCTATTCATGAATAAGTGTATTTCATTTTAAGAAAAAACCTACGTAAAAAAAAACAAATTAAAGAGCCATTTTTAAATTAAAAATTATGTTTCATAATGATATTGTATTTTACTCTATTTTAGAGTTAAAATAGCTATGGCTAGAGATGCTCTTAGAATTCTTAGGTGTACCCGCTATACACGTAGGGATGTATTTATATACACATTTTAATGGGACCAGATAGTTACTTAGAATTCTTAGGTGTACCTAGTTAGTTATACATGGCAAACTAACAAGATATGATCGCCTGGGATCTTAACTTTGATTAGCCAAGCGTGGCAGTCCTTGCTCCCCGCTTGCCATTAGCCTGAATGATTTTACCTGGCTTGCCGTTTCTTTTGTATTTTCTTCAGACCGCCGCTGAGTCTAGTGGTTCTAAAGGACCTTCTTAAAACTAAAATAATTTTAAAACTATTGCAGCAAAACAATAATAAATATATTCCTATGAATAAGTGTTTCATTTTAGAAAACCAATTATTTAAAACCAAATTATTAAAACAAGTTAAAGAGCCATTTTAAATTAAAAATTATGCCTCTATTATCGATATCAGATTTTACTCTATTTTAGAGTTAAAAAATAGCTGGCTGAGATGCCTAGAATTTCTTAGGTGAACCCAATGATACATGTAGGGATGTATTTATATACACATTTCAATGGGACCAGATAGTTACTTAGAATTTCTGTGAAGCTTAGTTATACATGGCAACTAACAAATTGCGGATCAGCTTGTGGATCTTAATCCCTTTGAATTGGCTGCTTGTGGTAATTTTGCTCTCCTTGCCATTAGCTCCTTAATGATTTAAAACCTTTTGAAGCAAAAAGAAATAAAAATTCTATTCATATGAAGTGTATTTCATTTAAAACCTTTAAAACAAGTTAAAGAGCCATTTTAAATTAATAATTATGTTCTATATCGATATTGTATTTTACTCTATTTAGAGTTAAAATAGCTATGGCTGGAGATGCTCTTAGAATTTCTTAGGTGTACCCAGTTATACACGTGATGGATGTATTTATATACACATTTTAATGGGACCAGATAGTTACTTAGAATTTCTGTGTACCTAGTTAGTTATACATGGCAACGCTAAATACCTCGGACCATCGGGGATCTCTATCCCTAGAATTGGCCGCGGTGGCAGACTTGCTCCTCGCTTGCCATTAGCCTTGAATGATTTTACTGGCTTGCCGTGTTTCTTTGGTATTTTCAGACCTCAGCTGAGACTAGTGATTTAAAGGACCTTCTTAAAACTAAAATAATTTTAAAACTATTGCAGCAAAAACAATAATAAATATATTCATATGAATAAGTGTTTCATTTTAGAAAATAATTATTTAAAACAAGTTAAAGAGCCATTTTAAATTAAAAATTATGCCTCTTTATCGATATTTCTATTTTACTCTATTTTAGAGTTAAAAATAGCTATGGCTAGAGATGATCTTAGAATTTCTTAGGTGTACCCAGTTATACACGTATGGATGTTTTTATTTACACATTTTAATGGGATCGATAGTTACTTAGAATTCTTAGGTGTACCTAGTTAGTTATACATGGCAACGCAACAGTCTCAGGACCTGATCTTAATCCCTTTAGAATTGGCCAGGCGTAGACCTTGCTCCCTCGCCATTAGCCTGTTAATGATTTTATCGGGTTTCCTTGTTTCTTTTTGTATTTTTCAGACCTGCCGCTGATACTAGGTTCTAAAGGACCTTCTTAAAGCTAAAATAATTTTAAAAACTATTGCAGCAAAACAATAATAAATATATTCATATGAATAAGTGTTTCATTTTAAAAATAATTATTTAAAACAAGTTAAAGAGCCATTTTTAAATTAAAAATTATGCCTCTTTATCGATAATTTATTTTACTCTATTTTAGAGTTAAAAATAGCTATGGCTAGAGATGATCTTAGAATTTCTTAGTGTACCTAGTTAGTTATACATGGCAACGCAACAATCAGGACCTGGGTTGGGATCTTAATCCCTGGGACCGCCATGGGTGGTGCATCTTGTTCCCTCGCTTGCCATCAGCCGCGAATGATTTTACTATCTTGCTGTTTCTTTTGTGTTTTCAGACCTGCCAGTGATACTAGGTTCTAAAGGACCTTCTTAAAACTAAAATAATTTTAAAACCTAGCAAAAGAAATAAAAAATTCTATTCATATGAATAAGTGTTTCATTTTAAGAAAACCTACGGTAAAAAAACAAATTAAAGAGCCATTTTAAATTAAAATTATGTTTCTTATGTGATATTGTATTTTACTCTATTTTAGAGTTAAAATAGCTATGGAGATGCTCTTAGAATTTTAGGTGTACCCAGCTATACACGTAGGATGTATTTATATACACATTTTAATGGGACCAGATAGTTACTTAGAATTTCTTAGGTGTACCTAGTTAGTTATACATGGCAACGCAACAGTTCATATCGTCTGGGATCTTAATCCCTTTAATTAGCTGCTGTGGCAGTCCTTGCCCCTCGCTGCCATTAGCTCTGAATGATTTCCACGTTGTTTGTTTCTTTTGTATTTTTCAGACCTGCCAGTGAGTCTAGGGTTCTAAAGGACCTTCTTAAAACTAAATTAATTTTAAAAACTATTGCAGCAAAAACAATAATAAATATATTCCTATGAATAAGTGTTTCATTTTAGAAAACCAATTATTTAAAACCAATTATTAAAAAAAACAAGTTAAAGAGCCATTTTTAAATTAAAAATTATGCCTCTATTATCAGATACTGTATTTTACTCTATTTTAGAGTTAAAAATAGCTATGGCTGGAGATGCTCCTAGAATTTCTTAGGTGTACCCAATGATACACGTAGGGATGTATTTATATACACATTTCAATGGGACCAGATAGTTACTTAGAATTTCTTAGGTGTAGCTAGTTAGTTATACATGGCAACGCAAATACCAGATCAGCTAGGGATCTTAATCCCTTTAGAATTGGCCAAGCTGTGGCAGTCCTTGCTCCCCGCTTGCCATTAGCCTGCGAATGATTTAAAAAACGTTTGAAGCAAAAGAAATAAAAATTCTATTCATATGAAGTGTATTTCATTTTAAAAAAAAAACCTGAGGTAAAAAAAAACAAGTTAAAGAGCCATTTTTAAATTAATAATTATGTTTCATATCGATATTGTATTTTACTCTATTTTAGAGTTAAAATAGCTATGGCTAGAGATGCTCTTAGAATTTTAGGTGTACCCGCTATACATGTGGATGTATTTATATACACATTTTAATGGGACCAGATAGTTACTTAGAATTTCTTAGGTGTACCTAGTTAGTTATACATGGCAACGCAATACTCAGGACTGGCCGATATTAATCCCTTTAGAATTGGCCATGCGTGGCAGACCTTGCTCTCGCTTGCCATTAGCCTTAATGATTTTACCGTTTGCCGCTGTTTCTTTGGTATTTTTCAGACCTGCCGTGAGACTAGTGATTTAAAGGACCTTCTTAAAACTAAAATAATTTTAAAACTATTGCAGCAAAAACAATAATAAATATATTCCTATGAATAAGTGTTTCATTTTAGAAAACCAATTATTTAAAACCAATTATTAAAAAAGTTAAAGAGCCATTTTAAATTAAAAATTATGCCTCTATTATCGATACTGTATTTTACTCTATTTTAGAGTAAAAATAGCTATGGCTGAGATGCTCCTAGAATTTTTAGGTGTACCCAATGATACATGTAGGGATGTATTTATATACACATTTCAATGGGACCAGATAGTTACTTAGAATTTCTTGTGAAGCTAGTTAGTTATACATGGCAACGCAATAGCCTCTAGGATCAGCTAGGATCTTAATCCCTTTAGAATTGGCCAAGCTGTGGCAGTCCTTGTCCCCTCGCTCTGCCATTAGCCCTCTAATGATTTTAAAACCTTTTGAAGCAAAAAGAAATAAAATTCTATTCATATGAAGTGTATTTCATTTAAAAAAACTCCACGTAAAAAAAAAAAAAAGTTAGCCATTTTAAATTAATAATTATGTTTCTGTTATCAGATATTGTATTTTACTCTATTTTAGAGTTAAAATAGCTATGGCTGGAGATGCTCTTAGAATTTCTTAGGTGTACCCAGTTATACACGTATGGATGTATTTATATACACATTTTAATGGGACCAGATAGTTACTTAGAATTTCTTAGGTGTACCTAGTTAGTTATACATGGCAACGCAACAATCTGTGACCGGCTGGGGATCTTAATCTTGTTAGAATTGGCCATGCGGTGGCAGACCTTGCTCCCCGCCATTAGCCTCGCTATGATTTTACCTGGCTTGCTGTTTCGGTATTTTTCAGACTCGCCATGAGACTAGGATTTAAAGGACCTTCTTAAAACTAAAATAATTTTAAAAACTATTGCAGCAAAAACAATAATAAATATATTCATATGAATAAGTGTTTCATTTTAGAAAAAATAATTATTTAAAACAAGTTAAAGAGCCATTTTTAAATTAAAAATTATGCCTCTTTATCGATATTCTATTTTACTCTATTTTAGAGTTAAAAATAGCTATGGCTAGAGATGATCTTAGAATTTCTTAGGTAAATTGCTATACACGTATGGATGTTTTATTTACACATTTTAATGGGATCAGATAGTTACTTAGAATTTCTTAGTACCTAGTGTTATACATGGCAACGCTAAATATCAGGACCTACTGGGATCTTAATCCCTTTAGAATTGGCTATGCTGTGGCAGACCTTGTTCTCCTTGCCATTAGCCTCAATGATTTTAATCGGCTTCGCCGTTGTTTCTTTTGTATTTTTCAGACCTGCTGCTGATACTAGGGTTCTAAAGGACCTTCTTAAAGCTAAAATAATTTTAAAACTATTGCAAAAAACAATAATAAATATATTCATATGAATAAGTGTTTCATTTTAAAAAAATAATTATTTAAAATAAGTTAAAGAGCCATTTTAAATTAAAAATTATGCCTCTTTTATCGATACTCATTTTACTCTATTTTAGAGTTAAAATAGCTATGGCTGAGATGATCTTAGAATTCTTAGGTGTACCTAGTTAGTTATACATGGCAACGCAACAATCTGGACCTACTGGGATCTTAATCCCTTTAGAATTGCCGCGCAAGACCTTGGTTCCCCCTCGCTTGCCATCAGCCCCTAATGATTTCCTTTACTATCTTGCGTTGTTTCTTTTTGTGTTTTCAGCTCGCAAAGGATACTAGGTTCTAAAGGACCTTCTTAAACTAAAATAATTTTAAAACCTTTGCAGCAAAAGAAATAAAATTATATTCATATGAATAAGTGTATTTCATTTTAAGAAAACTCACGGTAAAAAAAACAAATTAAAGAGCCATTTTTAAATTAAAATTATGCTCTATTATCGATATTGTATTTTACTCTATTTTAGAGTTAAAATAGCTATGGCTGAGATGCTCTTAGAATTTCTTAGGTGTACCCAGTTATACACGTAGGGATGTATTTATATACACATTTTAATGGGACCAGATAGTTACTTAGAATTTCTTGTGTATCTAGTTAGTTATACATGGCAACGCAACAGTCAGGATCAGTTGGGGATCTTAATCCCTTTAGGAAGCTGGCAGTCCTTGCTCCTTGCCATTAGCCTGAATGATTTTACCGCTTGCCAAGTTTTTTGTATTTTTCAGACTCCGCGAGTGAGTCTAGGTTCTAAAGGACCTTCTTAAAACTAAATTAATTTTAAAACTATGGCAAAAACAATAATAAATATATTCCTATGAATAAGTGTTTCATTTTAGAAAACCAATTATTTAAAAACCAATTATTAAAACAAGTTAAAGAGCCATTTTAAATTAAAAATTATGCCTCTATTATCGATATTATATTTTACTCTCTATTTAGAGTTAAAAATAGCTATGGCTGGAGATGCTCCTAGAATTTCTTAGGTGTACCCAATGATACACGTAGGGATGTATTTATATACACATTTCAATGGGACCAGATAGTTACTTAGAATTTCTTGGTGTAGCTAGTTAGTTATACATGGCAACGCTAAATGTACTCAGGATCAGCTGTGGGATCTTAACTTTAATTGGCTGCTGTGCAGCCTGCTCCCTCGCTTGCCATTAGCTCTGCTATGATTTTACTGGCTTGCTGTTTCTTTGGCTTTTAGACTGTTGAGACTAGGTGATTTAAAGGACCTTCTTAAAGCTAAAAATAATTTTAAAACTGCAGCAAAACAATAATAAATATATTCATATGAATAAGTGTTTCATTTTTTAAAAAATAATTATTTAAAAATAAGTTAAAGAGCCATTTTTAAATTAAAAATTATGCCTCTTTTATCGATATCGTATTTTACTCTATATTTTAGAGTTAAAAAATAGCTATGGCTAGAGATGCTCTTAGAATTTCTGTGTACCCAGTTATACACGTATGGATGTTTTATTTACACATTTTAATGGGACCAGATAGTTACTTAGAATTTCTTAGGTGTACCTAGTTATTATACATGGTAA
>JAEACV010000255.1:0-15661 GCA_016432835.1 Brassica nigra
ATGATTTTACTCGCTTGCCGTGTTTCTTTTGTATTTTTCAGACCTGCCAGTGATACTAGGGTTCTAAAGGACCTTCTTAAAGCTAAAATAATTTAAAAACTATTGCAGCAAAACAATAATAAATATATTCATATGAATAAGTGTTTCATTTAAAAAAACAATTATTTAAAACAAGTTAAAGAGCCATTTTAAATTAAAAATTATGCCTCTATTATCGATACTCATTTTACTCTATTTTAGAGTTAAAATAGCTATGGCTGGAGATGCTTTAGAATTTCTTAGGTGTACCCAGTTATACACGTGGGATGTATTTATATACACATTTTAATGGGACCAGATAGTTACTTATTTTAGGTGTACCTAGTTAGTTATACATGGCAACAATAAATCAGGATCTAGGGATCTTAATCCCTTTAAATTGGTCAAGCAGTGGCAGTCCTGCCATTAGCCTTAATGATTTTACTGTTTTGCCGTTTCTTTTGTTTTTCAGACCTCCAGCTGATACTAGGTTCTAAAGGACCTTCTTAAAACTAAAATAATTTTAAAACTATTGCAGCAAAAAATAATAAATATATTCATATGAATAAGTGTTTCATTTTAAAAAAAATTATTAAAAAAAAAAGTTAAAGAGCCATTTTAAATTAAAAATTATGCCTCTATTATCAGATATTGTATTTTACTCTATTTTAGAGTTAAAATAGCTATGGCTGAGATGCTCTTAGAATTTCTTAGGTGTACCCAAATATATAACGTAGGGATGTATTTATATACACATTTTAATGGGACCAGATAGTTACTTAGAATTTCTAGGTGTACCTAGTTAGTTATACATGGCAACGCAACAGTCAGGATCGCTGGGGATCTTAATCCCTTTAGAAGCTCAAGCGGTGGCAGTCCTTGCTCCTCGCTTGCCATTAGCCTGTAATGATTTTACTCGCTTGCAGTGTTTCTTTTTGTATTTTCAGACTCGCAGTGATACTAGGGTTCTAAAGGACCTCTTAAAGCTAAAATAATTTAAAAACTATTGCAGCAAAAAAATAATAAATATATTCATATGAATAAGTGTTTCATTTTAGAAAAAACAATTATTAAAAAAAACAAGTTAAAGAGCCATTTTAAATTAAAAATTATGCCTCTATTATCGATACTCTATTTTACTCTATTTTAGAGTTAAAAATAGCTATGGCTGAGATGCTCTTAGAATTTTAGGTGTACCCAGCTATACACGAGATGTATTTATATACACATTTTAATGGGACCAGATAGTTACTTAGAATTTCTTAGGTGTACCTAGTTAGTTATACATGGCAACGCAACAGTCTGGATCGGCTGGGATCTTAATCCCTTTAGAATTGGCTGCTGCAAGTCCTTGCTGCAAGCTAGCCTGTTAGTGCCATTAATCCCTTTAATGGTTCTGCAGTTGTTGCCATTAGCTGCTAATGATTTTTTCTTGTTTCTTTTGTATTTTCAGACCGCCAAGGATACTAGTGGTTCTAAAGGACCTCTTAAAGCTAAAATAATTTTAAAACTATTGCAGCAAAAACAATAATAAATATATTCATATGAATAAGTGTTTCATTTTAGAAAACAATTATTTAAAAACAAGTTAAAGAGCCATTTTTAAATTAAAAATTATGCCTCTATTATCGATATTGTATTTTACTCTATTTTAGAGTTAAAATAGCTATGGCTGGAGATGCTCTTAATTTCTTAGGTGTACCCAGCTATACACGTAGGGATGTATTTATATACACATTTTAATGGGACCAGATAGTTACTTAGAATTCTTAGGTGTACCTAGTTAGTTATACATGGCAACGCAACAATCAGATCGGGTGGGATCTTAATCCCTTTAGATGGCCAAGCGGTGGCAGTCCTTGTTCTGCCATTAGCTGAATGATTTTACTGGCTTGAAGTGTTTCTTTTTGTATTTTTCAGACTGCCAGTGATACTTGGTTCTAAAGGACCTTCTTAAAGCTAAAATAATTTTAAAACTATTGCAGCAAAAAACAATAATAAATATATTCATATGAATAAGTGTTTCATTTTAAAAACAATTATTTAAAAAAGTTAAAGAGCCATTTTTAAATTAAAAATTATGCCTCTATTATCGATATTGATTTTACTCTATTTTAGAGTTAAAATAGCTATGGCTGGAGATGCTCTAGAATTTCTTAGGTGTACCCAATTATACACGTAGGGATGTTTATATACACATTTTAATGGGACCAGATAGTTACTTAGAATTTTAGGTGTACCTAGTTAGTTATACATGGCAACGAACAAATCAGGTCGTGTGGGATCTTAATCCTTTAGAATTGGGTGCCGTGGCACCTTGCTCCCCTTGCCATTAGCCCTGCGAATGATTTTAAAACTCTTTATAAAATGTAAAGAAATAAAATTCTATCATATGAATAAGTGTATTTCATTTAAAAAAACCTAAAAAAAAACAAGTTAAAGAGCCATTTTAAATTAAAATTATGCTCTATTATCGATATTGTATTTTACTCTATTTTAGTTAAAATAGCTATGGCTGGAGATGCTCTTAGAATTTCTTAGGTGTACCCAGTTATACACGATGGATGTATTTATATACACATTTTAATGGGACCAGATAGTTACTTAGAATTTCTTAGTGTACCTAGTTAGTTATACATGGCAACGCTAAATTGCGGACCGTGGGATCTTAATCCCTTTAAATTGGCCATGCGGTGGCAGTCCTTGCTCCCGCTTGCCATTAAGCTGAATGATTTTACCGCTTGCCAGTGTTTCTTTTGTATTTTCAGACCTGCCAGGAGACTAGTGGTTCTAAAGGACCTTCTTAAAACTAAAATAATTTTAAAACTATCAGAAAAAAAATAAATAATAATATTCATATGAATAAGTGTTTCATTTTAGAAAAACAATTATTTAAAAACAAGTTAAAGAGCCATTTTTAAATTAAAATTATGCCTCTATTATCGATTCATATTTTACTCTATTTTAGAGTTAAAATAGCTATGGCTGGAGATGCTCTTAGAATTTCTTAGGTGTACCCAGCTATACACGAGGGATGTATTTATATACATTTTAATGGGACCAGATAGTTACTTAGAATTCTTAGGTGTACCTAGTTAGTTATACATGGCAACGCAACAGTTCAGATCGGCTGGGATCTTAATCCCTTTAAAATGGGCTGCTGTGGCAGTCCTTGCTCCCGCTTGCCATTAGCTGCATGAATGATTTTACCGGCTTCCAAGTTTCTTTTGTATTTTTCAGACTGCCAGTGATACTAGGGTTCTAAAGGACCTTCTTAAACTAAAATAATTTTAAAACTATTGCAGCAAAACAATAATAAATATATTCATATGAATAAGTGTTTCATTTTAGAAAAAAAAATTATTTAAAAAACAAGTTAAAGAGCCATTTTAAATTAAAATTATGCCTCTATTATCGATATTGTATTTTACTCTATTTTAGAGTTAAAATAGCTATGGCTGGAGATGCTCTTAGAATTTTAGGTGTACCCAGCTATACACGTAGGATGTATTTATATACACATTTTAATGGGACCAGATAGTTACTTAGAATTTCTTAGGTGTACCTAGTTAGTTATACATGGCAACGCGAACAGTCCTGCGGACCGGGGATCTTAATCCCTTTAGAATTGGCCAAGCGGTGGCAGTCCTTGCTCCCTTGCCATTAGCCTCATGAATGATTTTACCGGCTTGCCGCTGTTTCTTTTGTATTTTTCAGACCCGCCAGTGATACTAGGGTTCTAAAGGACCTTCTTAAAACTAAAATAATTTTAAAACTATTGCAGCAAAAAAATAATAAATATATTCATATGAATAAGTGTTTCATTTTAGAAAACAATTATTTAAAAAAAAGTTAAAGAGCCATTTTAAATTAAAATTATGCCTCTATTATCGATTCGTATTTTACTCTATTTTAGAGTTAAAAATAGCTATGGCTGGAGATGCTCTTAGAATTTTTTAGGTGTACCCAGTTATACACGTAGGGATGTATTTATATTCACATTTTAATGGGACTAGATAGTTACTTAGAATTTTAGGTGTACCTAGTTAGTTATACATGGCAACGAACACCAGGATCGGCTGGGATCTTAATCCTTTAATTGGCTGCTGGTGGCAGTCCTTGCTCCCCGCTTGCCATTAGCTCCTAATGATTTTACCGGCTGTTGTTTTTGTATTTTTCAGACCTGCCGCTGAGACTAGGGTTCTAAAGGACCTTCTTAAAGCTAAAATAATTTTAAAACTATTGCAGCAAAACAATAATAAATATATTCATATGAATAAGTGTTTCATTTTAGAAAAAACAATTATTTAAAAAACAAGTTAAAGAGCCATTTTAAATTAAAAATTATGCCTCTATTATCGATATTGTATTTTACTCTATTTTAGAGTTAAAATAGCTATGGTGGAGATGCTCTTAGAATTTTAGGTGTAACGTTATACACGTAGGATGTATTTATATACACATTTTAATGGGACCAGATAGTTATTTAGAATTTCTTAGGTGTACCTAGTTAGTTATACATGGCAACGCAACAAATTCGGATCGGCCGGGATCTTTAATCCCTTTAATTGGCCAAGGGTGGCGCGCATCTTGCTCCTCGCTGCCATTAGCTCATGTGAATGATTTTACTATCTTGCTGTTTCTTTTGTATTTTTAAAATTCTATTCATATGAATAAGTGTATTTCATTTTAGAAAAAAATTATTTAAAAAAAAACAAGTTAAAGAGCCATTTTAAATTAAAAATTATGCCTCTATTATCGATATTGTATTTTACTCTATTTTAGAGTTAAAATAGCTATATTGAGATGCTCTTAGAATTTCTAGTACCCAGTTATACACGTAGGGATGTATTTATATACACATTTTAATGGGACCAGATAGTTACTTAGAATTCTTAGGTGTACCTAGTTAGTTATACATGGCAACGCTCACACTGATGGATCGGGGATCTTAATCCCTTTAGAATTGGCCAAGCGGTGGCAGTCCTTGCTCCTCTTGCCATTAGCCTGCTAATGATTTTACTGGCTTGCCGCTGTTTCTTTTGTATTTTTCAGACCTGCCAGTGATACTAGGGTTCTAAAGGACCTTCTTAAAGCTAAAATAATTTTAAAACTATTGCAGCAAAACAATAATAAATATATTCATATGAATAAGTGTTTCATTTTAGAAAAAAAAAAATATATTAAAAAACAAGTTAAAGAGCCATTTTAAATTAAAAATTATGCCTCTATTATCGATATTGTATTTTACTCTATTTTAGAGTTAAAATAGCTATGGCTGGAGATGCTCTTAGAATTTCTTAGGTGTACCCAAATATACACGGGGATGTATTTATATACACATTTTAATGGGACCAGATAGTTACTTAGAATTTCTTAGGTGTACCTAGTTAGTTATACATGGCAACGCAACAGCCTGGATCAGTGGGATCTTAATCCCTTTAAAATTGCCAAGTGGCAGTCCTGCTCCGCTTGCCATTAGCCTCATAATGATTTTATTATCCTGCTGTTTCTTTTGTATTTTTCAGACCGCCAGTGATACTAGGGTTCTAAAGGACCTTCTTAAAGCTAAAATAATTTTAAAAACTATTGCAGCAAAACAATAAATATATTCATATGAATAAGTGTTTCATTTTAGAAAACAATTATTTAAAAAAAAAAAGTTAAAGAGCCATTTTAAATTAAAAATTATGCCTCTATTATCGATAATCAGATTTACTCTATTTTAGAGTTAAAATAGCTATGGCTGAGATGCTCTTAGAATTCTTAGGTGTACCCAGTTATACACGAGGATGTATTTATATACACATTTTAATGGGACCAGATAGTTACTTAGAATTTTAGGTGTACCTAGTTAGTTATACATGGCAACGCAACAAACAGGATCGGTCTGGGATCTTAATCCCTTTAATTGGCTCGTGGCAGTTTGCTCCCTCGCCATTAGCTTAATGATTTTAATCGGCTTGCCAGTGTTTCTTTTGTATTTTTCAGACCTGGTGATACTAGGTTCTAAAGGACCTTCTTAAAGCTAAAATAATTTTAAAAACTATTGCAGCAAAAACAATAATAAATATATTCATATGAATAAGTGTTACATTTTAGAAAAAAAAAATTAGTTAAAAAAAAAGTTAAAGAGCCATTTTTAATTTAAAAAATATGCCTCTATTATCAGATATTGTATTTTACTCTATTTTAGAGTTAAAAATAGCTATGGCTGGAGATGCTCTTAGAATTTCTTAGGTGTACCCAGTTATACACGTAGGGATGTATTTATATACACATTTCAATGGGACCAGATAGTTACTTAGAATTTCTTAGGCGTACCTAGTTAGTTATATATGGCAACGCAACAGCCCAGGATCGCTGGGGATCTTAACTTTAGAATTGGCTGTGCAGTCCTTGTTCTCTTGCCATTAAAGCTTAATGATTTTACTGGCTTACAATGTTTCTTTTGTATTTTTCAGACCTGCTAGTGATACTAGGGTTCTAAAGGACCTTCTAAAAGCTAAAATCATTTTAAAAACTATTGCAGCAAAAACAATAATAAATATATTCATATGAATAAGTGTTTCATTTTAGAAAAAACAATTATTTAAAAACAAGTTAAAGAGCCATTTTAAATTAAAAATTATGCCTCTATTATCGATACTCTATTTTACTCTATTTTAGAGTTAAAATAGCTATGGCTGGAGATGCTCTTAGAATTTCTTAGGTGTACCCAGCTATACACGTGGGATGTATTTATATACACATTTTAATGGGACCAGATAGTTACTTAGAATTTCTTGTGTACCTAGTTAGTTATACATGGCAACGCAACAGTCTCAGGATCACCGGGATCTTAATCCTTTAGAATTGGCTGCTGGCAGTCCTGTTCTCGCCATTAGCCTGAAATGATTTTACTGCTTGCCTGTTTCTTTTGTATTTTCAGACCTGCCAGTGATACTAGGGTTCTAAAGGACCTTCTTAAAGCTAAAATAATTTTAAAACTATTGCAGCAAAACAATAATAAATATATTCATATGAATAAGTGTTTCATTTTAGAAAAAATAATTATTTAAAAAAGTTAAAGAGCCATTTTTAAATTAAAAATTATGCCTCTTTATCGATACTCTATTTTACTCTATTTTAGAGTTAAAATAGCTATGGCTGAGATGCTCTTAGAATTTAGTGTACCCGCTATACACGATGGATGTATTTATATACACATTTTAATGGGACCATAGTTACTTAGAATTTTTAGGTGTACCTAGTTAGTTATACATGGCAACGAAACACAGGACGGGTGGGATCTTAATCCCTTTAGAATTGGCTGTGGCAGTCCTTGCCCTCGCTTGCCATTAGCTTGTGAATGATTTTACTATCTTGCCGTTGTTTTTTGTGTTTTCAGACCGCCAGTGATACTAGGGTTCTAAAGGACCTTCTTAAACTAAAATAATTTAAAAACCTTTGCAAAAAAAAGAAATAAAAATTCATTCATATGAATAAGTGTATTCATTTAAGAAAACTAATTAAAAAAACAAGTTAAAGAGCCATTTTAAATTAAAATTATGTTTCTATTATCAGATATTGTATTTTACTCTATTTTAGAGTTAAAATAGCTATGGCTAGAGATGCTCTTAGAATTTTTAGGTGTACCCAGTTATACACGTAGGGATGTATTTATATACACATTTTAATGGGACCAGATAGTTACTTAGAATTTCTAGGTGTACCTAGTTAGTTATACATGGCAACGCAACAAATAGGGTCTCGGGATCTTAATCCCTTTAGAATTGAAGCTGTGGCAGTCCTTGCTCCCCGCCATTAGCCTGAATGATTTTACGGCTTGCCAGTGTTTCTTTTGTATTTTCAGACCTGCCAGGAGACTAGGGTTCTAAAGGACCTTCTTAAACTAAAATAATTTTAAAAACTATTGCAGCAAAACAATAATAAATATATTCATATGAATAAGTGTTTCATTTTAGAAAAAATTATTTAAAACCAATTATTAAAACAAGTTAAAGAGCCATTTTAAATTAAAATTATGCCTCTATTATCGATATTGTATTTTACTCTATTTTAGAGTTAAAATAGCTATGGCTGGAGATGCTCTTAGAATTTCTTAGGTGTACCCAATATACACGTAGGGATGTATTTATATACACATTTTAATGGGACCAGATAGTTACTTAGAATTTCTAGTGTGTTTAGTTAGTTATACATGGCAACGCTAACAGTCAGGATCGCCTAGGATCTTAATCCCTTTAGAATTGGCTGCTTGTGGTAGTCCTTGCTCCTGGCTTGCCATTAGCCTGCTTAATGATTTAAAACCTTTGCAGCAAAAGAAATAAAAATTATATTCATATGAAGTGTATTTCATTTTAAAAACAAATTTAAAACAAGTTAAAGAGCCATTTTAAATTAAAAATTATGTTTCATTATCGATATTGTATTTTACTCTATTTTAGAGTTAAAATAGCTATGGCTGAGATGCTCTTAGAATTCTTAGGTGTACCCAGCTATACACGTATGGATGTATTTATATACACATTTTAATGGGACCAGATAGTTACTTAGAATTCTTAGGTGTACCTAGTTAGTTATACATGGCAACGCAACAGTTCAGGACCCTGGGATCTTAATCCCTTTAGAATTGGCCAAGCGGTGGCAGTCCTTGCTCCCCGCTTGCCATTAGCCTCATGAATGATTTTACTGGCTTGCCTGTTTCTTTTGTATTTTTCAGACCTGCCAGGAGACTAGTGGTTTAAAGGACCTTCTTAAACTAAAATAATTTTAAAACTATTGCAGCAAAACAATAATAAATATATTCATATGAATAAGTGTTTCATTTTAGAAAAAATAATTATTTAAAACAAGTTAAAGAGCCATTTTAAATTAAAATTATGCCTCTATTATCGATATTTATTTTACTCTATTTTAGAGTTAAAAATAGCTATGGCTGGAGATGCTCTTAGAATTCTTAGGTGTACCCAGCTATACACGATGGATGTATTTATATACACATTTTAATGGGACAGATAGTTACTTAGAATTTCTTAGGTGTACCTAGTTAGTTATACATGGCAACGCAATACCAGACTCGGGGATCTTAATCCTTTAGAATTGGCCAAGCGGTGGCAGACCTTGCTCCTGCCATTAGCCTGCTAATGATTTTACGGCTTGCCAGTGTTTCTTTGTATTTTCAGACCTCAGCTGATACTAGGGTTCTAAAGGACCTTCTTAAAGCTAAAATAATTTTAAAACTATTGCAGCAAAACAATAATAAATATATTCATATGAATAAGTGTTTCATTTTAGAAAAATAATTATTTAAAAACAAGTTAAAGAGCCATTTTTAAATTAAAATTATGCCTCTTTATCGATACTCTATTTTACTCTATTTTAGAGTTAAAAATAGCTATGGCTAGAGATGATCTTAGAATTTTAGGTGTACCTTAGTTAGTTATACATGGCAACGCAACAATCAGGACCGGTTGGGATCTTAATCCCTTTAGAATTGGCCATGCGGTAGCACCTTGTTCCCCTTGCCATCAGCTCGCTAATGATTTTACTATCTTGCCAGTTTCTTTTGTGTTTTCAGACCTGCCAGGATACTAGGTTCTAAAGGACCTTCTTAAAACTAAAATAATTTTAAAACCTTTGCAGCAAAAGAAATAAAATTTATTCATATGAATAAGTGTATTTCATTTTAAGAAAAACTTATTTAAAACAAGTTAAAGAGCCATTTTAAATTAAAAATTATGTTCTATTATCGATATTGTATTTTACTCTATTTTAGAGTTAAAATAGCTATGGCTAGAGATGCTCTTAGAATTTCTTAGGTGTACCCAGTTATACGTAGGGATGTATTTATATACACATTTTAATGGGACCAGATAGTTACTTAGAATTTTAGGTGTACCTAGTTAGTTATACATGGCAACGCAACATATGATCGTCTGGGATCTTAATCCTTTAAATTAGCCAAGCTGGTGGCAGTCCTGCTCCCGCCATTAGCCTGAATGATTTTACGGCTTGCCGTTTCTTTTGTATTTTCAGACCGCCAGGAGTCTAGGGTTCTAAAGGACCTTCTTAAACTAAAATAATTTTAAAACTATTGCAGCAAAACAATAATAAATATATTCATATGAATAAGTGTTTCATTTTAGAAACCAATTATTTAATTATTAAAAACAAGTTAAAGAGCCATTTTAAATTAAAAATTATGCCTCTATTATCGATATCGATTTTACTCTATTTTAGAGTTAAAATAGCTATGGTGGAGATGCTCTTAGAATTTTAGGTGTACCCAATGATACACGTAGGGATGTATTTATATACACATTTCAATGGGACCAGATAGTTACTTAGAATTTCTTAGGTGTACCTAGTTAGTTATACATGGCAACGCCAGGATCAGCTAGGATCTTAATCCCTTTAGAATTGGCCAAGCTGGCAGTCCGCCTCCGCCACATTAGCCCTGAATGATTTAAAAACCTTGCAGCAAAAGAAATAAAAATTCTATTCATATAAGTGTATTTCATTTTAAAACAACGGTAAAAAAAACAAGTTAAAGAGCCATTTTTAAATTAAAAATTATGTTTCTGTTATCAGATATTGTATTTTACTCTATTTTAGAGTTAAAATAGCTATGGCTGGAGATGCTCTTAGAATTTCTTAGGTGTACCCGCTATACACGATGGATGTATTTATATACACATTTTAATGGGACCAGATAGTTACTTAGAATTTCTAAGGTGTACCTAGTTAGTTATACATGGCAACGCAACAGTCTGTGATCGGCTGGGATCTTAATCCCTTTAGAATTGGCCAAGCGGTGGCAGTCCTTGCTCTCCGCTTGCCATTAGCCTGCGAATGATTTTACTGGCTTGCCAGTGTTTCTTTTTGTATTTTTCAGACCTGCCAGTGAGACTAGGGTTCTAAAGGACCTTCTTAAACTAAAATAATTTTAAAACTATTGCAGCAAAAACAATAATAAATATATTCATATGAATAAGTGTTTCATTTTAGAAAAATAATTATTTAAAAAAGTTAAAGAGCCATTTTAAATTAAAATTATGCCTCTTTATCGATATTCTTATTTTACTCTATTTTAGAGTTAAAAATAGCTATGGCTGAGATGATCTTAGAATTTCTTAGGTGTACCAATATACACGATGGATGTTTTATTTACACATTTTAATGGGACCGATAGTTACTTAGAATTTTAGGTGTACCTAGTTAGTTATACATGGCAACGCAATAGTCTCAGGACCTGGGGATCTTAATCCCTTTAGAATTGGCCATGTGCACCTTGTTCTCGCTTGCCATTAGCCTCTAATGATTTTACTGCTTGCGTTTCTTTTTGTATTTTCAGACTGCCTGATACTAGGGTTCTAAAGGACCTTCTTAAAGCTAAAATAATTTTAAAACTATTGCAGCAAAACAATAATAAATATATTCATATGAATAAGTGTTTCATTTTAGAAAAAAATTATTTAAAAACAAGTTAAAGAGCCATTTTAAATTAAAAATTATGCCTCTTTTATCGATAATTTATTTTACTCTATTTTAGAGTTAAAAATAGCTATGGCTAGAGATGATCTTAGAAATCTTTGGTGTACCTAGTTAGTTATACATGGCAACGAACAACTGTGGACCTACTGGGATCTTAATCCCTTTAGAATTATGCGGTGGCAGACCTTGTTCCCCGCCACATCAGCCCGCTAATGATTTTACTATCTTGCCGTTGTTTCTTTTGTGTTTTCAGACCTGCCAGCTGATACTAGGGTTCTAAAGGACCTTCTTAAAACTAAAATAATTTTAAAACCTTTGCAGCAAAAGAAATAAAAATTCTATTCATATGAATAAGTGTATTTCATTTTAAGAAAACCTACGTAAAAAAAACAAATTAAAGAGCCATTTTAAATTAAAATTATGTTTCTATTATGATATTGTATTTTACTCTATTTTGAGAAAAATAGCTATGGCTAGAGATGCTCTTAGAATTTTTTAGGTGTACCCAGCTATACACGATGGATTTATATATACACATTTTAATGGGACCAGATAGTTACTTAGAATTTCTTAGGTGTACCTAGTTAGTTATACATGGCAACGCAACAGTTCATGATCGTCTGGGATCTTAATCCCTTTAATTAGCTGCTGCGGCGCAGCCCTGTTCCCGCCATTAGCCTCTGAATGATTTTACGGGCTTGCCGTTTCTTTTGTATTTTTCAGACCTGCCAGTGAGTCTAGGGTTCTAAAGGACCTTCTTAAAACTAAATTAATTTTAAAAACTATTGCAGCAAAAACAATAATAAATATATTCCTATGAATAAGTGTTTCATTTTAGAAAAACCAATTATTTAAAAAACCAATTATTAAAAAAAACAAGTTAAAGAGCCATTTTAAATTAAAAATTATGCCTCTATTATCAGATACTGTATTTTACTCTATTTTAGAGTTAAAAATAGCTATGGCTGGAGATGCTCCTAGAATTTCTTAGGTGTACCCAATGATACACGTAGGGATGTATTTATATACACATTTCAATGGGACCAGATAGTTACTTAGAATTTCTTAGGTGTAGCTAGTTAGTTATACATGGCAACGCAACAGTCTGTGATCAGCTAGGGATCTTAATCCCTTTAGAATTGGCCAAGCTGTGGCAGTCCTTGCTCCCTCTTTCTTGCCATTAGCTCCAATGATTTAAAAAACGTCAAAGCAAAAAAGAAATAAAATTCTATTCATATGAAGTGTATTTCATTTTAAAAAAAAACCTGAGGTAAAAAAAAACAAGTTAAAGAGCCATTTTTAAATTAAAAATTATGTTTCTGTTATCAGATATTGTATTTTACTCTATTTTAGAGTTAAAATAGCTATGGCTAGAGATGCTCTTAGAATTTCTTAGGTGTACCCAGTTATACACGTATGGATGTATTTATATACACATTTTAATGGGACCAGATAGTTACTTAGAATTTCTTAGGTGTACCTAGTTAGTTATACATGGCAACGCAACAGTCTGTGACCGGCTGGGGATCTTAATCCCTTTAGAATTGGCCATGCGGTGGCAGACCTTGCTCCCCGCTTGCCATTAGCCTGCGAATGATTTTACTGGCTTGCCAGTGTTTCTTTTGGTATTTTTCAGACCTGCCAGTGAGACTAGTGATTTAAAGGACCTTCTTAAAACTAAAATAATTTTAAAAACTATTGCAGCAAAAACAATAATAAATATATTCCTATGAATAAGTGTTTCATTTTAGAAAAACCAATTATTTAAAAAACCAATTATTAAAAACAAGTTAAAGAGCCATTTTTAAATTAAAAATTATGCCTCTATTATCAGATACTGTATTTTACTCTATTTTAGAGTTAAAAATAGCTATGGCTGGAGATGCTCCTAGAATTTCTTAGGTGTACCCAATGATACATGTAGGGATGTATTTATATACACATTTCAATGGGACCAGATAGTTACTTAGAATTTCTTAGTGAAGCTTAGTTAGTTATACATGGCAACGCGAATAAATTTGATCACTAGGGATCTTAATCCTTTAGAATTGCCAAGTTGTGGCAGTCCTTCCCGCTGCCATTAGCCTAAAATGATTTTAAAAACCTTTAGCAAAAAAGAAATAAAAATTCTATTCATATGAAGTGTATTTCATTTAAAAAACCTACGTAAAAAAAAAAAAACAAGTTAAAGAGCCATTTTAAATTAAAAATTATGTTTCTATTATCAGATATTGTATTTTACTCTATTTTAGAGTTAAAATAGCTATGGCTGGAGATGCTTTAGAATTTCTTAGGTGTACCTAAATAGCTAACGTATGGATGTATTTATATACACATTTTAATGGGACCAGATAGTTACTTAGAATTTCTTAGGTGTACCTAGTTAGTTATACATGGCAACGCAACAATCTGGACCGGCTGGGATCTTAATCCTTTAGAATTGGCCATGCGTGGCAGACCTTTGCTCTCCATTAGCTCCGCTTAATGATTTTACTGGCTTGCTGTTTCTTTTGTATTTTTCAGACTGCCAGTGAGACTAGTGATTTAAAGGACCCTCTTAAAACTAAAATAATTTTAAAAACTATTGCAGCAAAACAATAATAAATATATTCATATGAATAAGTGTTTCATTTTAGAAAAATAATTATTTAAAAAAACAAGTTAAAGAGCCATTTTAAATTAAAAATTATGCCTCTTTTATCGATAATTGTATTTTACTCTATTTTAGAGTTAAAAATAGCTATGGCTAGAGATGATCTTAGAATTTCTTAGGTGTACCCGTTATACACGATGGATGTTTTATTTACACATTTTAATGGGACTTATACTTTAATTTCTTAGGTGTACCTAGTTAGTTATACATGGCAACGCAACAGTTCAGACTGCTGGGGATCTTAATCCCTTTAGAATTGGCCATGCGTGGCAGTCCTTGTTCCCCGCTTGCCATTAGCCTCAATGATTTTACGGCTTGCCAGGTTTCTTTTTGTATTTTTCAGACTGCCGTGATACTAGGGTTCTAAAGGACCTTCTTAAAGCTAAAATAATTTTAAAACTATTGCAGCAAAAAACAATAATAAATATATTCATATGAATAAGTGTTTCATTTTAGAAAAAATAATTATTTAAAATAAGTTAAAGAGCCATTTTTAAATTAAAAATTATGCCTCTTTTATCGATATTCTATTTTACTCTATTTTAGAGTTAAAAAATAGCTATGGCTAGAGATGATCTTAGAATTTTTAGGTGTACCTAGTTAGCTATACATGGCAACGCAAATAATGGGACTCTTGGGGGATCTAATCCCTTTAATGCCATGCGTGTGGCAGTCCTTTGTTCTCGGCCACATTACCATGAATGATTTTTATATCTTGCCAGTGTTTCTTTTGTGTTTTCAGACTCTGCAGTGATACTAGGGTTCTAAAGGACCTTCTTAAAACTAAAATAATTTTAACAACCTTTGCAGAAAAGAAATAAAAAATTCTATTCATATGAATAAGTATTTCATTTTAAAAAACTAATTTAAAAAAAAAACAAGTTAAAGAGCCATTTTAAATTAAAAATTATGTTTCTGTTATCGATATTGTATTTTACTCTATTTTAGAGTTAAAATAGCTATGGCTAGAGATGCTCTTAGAATTTCTTAGGTGTACCCAGTTATACACGTAGGGATGTATTTATATACACATTTTAATGGGACCAGATAGTTACTTAGAATTTCTTAGGTGTACCTAGTTAGTTATACATGGCAACGCAACAGTCTGCGATCGTCTGGGGATCTTAATCCCTTTAGAATTGGCCAAGCGGTGGCAGTCCTTGCTCCCCGCTTGCCATTAGCCTGAATGATTTTATCAGTTTGCCAGTGTTTCTTCTTGTATTTTTTCAGACCTGCCAGTGAGTCTAGGGTTCTAAAGGACCTTCTTAAAACTAAATTAATTTTAAAAACTATTGCAGCAAAAACAATAATAAATATATTCCTATGAATAAGTGTTTCATTTTAGAAAAACCAATTATTTAAAAAAAACCAATTATTAAAAAAAAAAAGTTAAAGAGCCGTTTTAAATAAAAAATTATGCCTCTATTATCAGATACTATATTTTACTCTGTTTTAGAGTTAAAAATAGCTATGGCTGAGATGATTAGAATT
>JAEACV010000559.1:2500-7500 GCA_016432835.1 Brassica nigra
TCCGACAATTTCAAGCACTTTGACTCTCTTTCAAAGTCCTTTTCATCTTTACCTCGCGGTACTTGTTCGCTATCGGTCTTCCATATTTAGCCTTGACGGAATTTACCCGATTGGGGCTGCATTCCAAACAACCCGACTCGTAGACATAGCCGTGGTGCGACAGGGTCCGGCGACGGGTTTCACCCCTTCTCGCTCTTTCCAGGGAACTTGGGCCGGTCCGCCGCTGAGGACGCTCCAGATTACACCAACGCCAAGACGTCCCGATTTTCAAGCTGGGCTCTTCCCGTTCGCCGCTACTAAGGGAATCCTTGTTAGTTTTTTTCCTCCGCTTATTGATATGCTTAAACTCAGCTGGTGATCCCGCTTGACCTGGGTCGCTGAGGACTTTGGGTCATCGAGAGCTGGACCGAACGACCGACGCATATTACGAGGCTTGAATTCACCACCGCGATGTCGACGCCCTCTTTAGCTCGATTTTGGCCAACCGCGGCGTAACACACGGAGACCAGCTTCCGCCCCATATCCCCGAGGATGGGGACGATTTTGTGCACACCAGCAGACGCGCCAGAAGGCTTGGGGCGCAACTTCATGCTCAAAGACTCGATGGTTCACGGATTCTGCAATTCACACCAAGTATCGATTTCGCCACGCTCTTCATCGGCGCGAGCCAGATATCCGCTGCCGAGTCGCTTAGACTTTACATTGCAGCACTACTACCAACAAACACCGCTCCGGTTGGCGAAAGCAGATCGTTTAGTTGCATGTTCTCGACACTTTCGCGTCGGGTTTGTGGAACTGAAGCTGGCGCACGATCCGACGGAGACCTAAGTAAGTCTTGAACGGGACGGAACACATAACCACGGAAATCGGGCACGAATCGGCTAAGAGACCGCCCACCGAGAGTGATGTTTCATCGCTCGGTCGCTCGCTTCCGTGGTACGACAATGATCCTTCCGCAGGTTCACCTACGGAAACCTTGTTACGATTTCTCCTTCCTCTAAATGATAAGGTTTAGTGGACTTTCGCGACGCCGCAGACGCGTAACCACCCACGCCGCCGCGATCCAACACTTCACCGGATCATTCAATCGGTAGAGCGACGGGCGGTGTGTACAAAGGGCGTGGACGAGTCAACGCGAGCTGATGACTCGCTACTAGGAATTCCTCGCTGAAGACCAACAATTGCAATGATCTATCCCCATCACGATGAAATTTCAAAGATTACCCGCCTGTCGCCAAGGTGTGAACTCGCTGAATACATCAGTGTAGCTGCGGCGCCAGAACATCTAAGGGCATCACAGCACCTGTTATTGCCTCAAACTTCCTTGGCCTAAACGCCATACCCTCTAAGAAGCCGCCGTGAAGGGATGCCTCCACGAAGCTAGTTAGCAGGCTGAGGTCTCGCTCGCTAACGGAATTAACAGACAAATCGCTTCCACCAACTAAGAACGCCATGCACCACCACCCATAATCAAGAAAGAGCTCAGTCCGTCAATCCTTACTATGTCCGACCTGGTAAGTTTCCGTGAGTCAAATTAAGCCGCAGGCTCCACTCCCGGTGGTGCCCTTCCACATTCCTTTAAGTTTCAGCCTTATGCACCATACTCGAACCCAAAACTTTGATTTCTCATAAGGTGCCAGCGAGTCCTAAAAGCAACATCCGCTGATCCCTGGTCGGCATCGCTTATGGTTGAGACTAGACGGTATCTGATCGCCTTCGAGCCCCCAACTTTCGCTTCGATTAATGAAAACATCCTTGGCAAATGCTTTCGCAGTTGTTCGCCTTTCATAAATCCAAGAATTTCACCTCGACTATGAAATACTTAATGCCCCGACTGTCCCCTTAATCATTACTCGATCCCGGCACAACACAATAGATCGAAATCCTATGATGTTATCCCATGCTAATGTATACAGAGCGTAGGCTTGCTTTGAGCACTCTAATTTCTTCAAAGTAACAGCGACGGAGGAACCGACCCGCCAGTTAAGACCAGGAGCGATCATCGACGAAGGGACAAGCCGACCGGTGTCAAGGCGGACCGGCGACCCATCCCAAGGTTCAACTACGAGCTTTTAACCGCAACAACTTAAATATACTTATTGAGCTGGAATTACCGCTGCTGCTGGCACCAGACTTGCCCTCCAATGGATCCTCGCTAAGGGATTTAGATTGTATTATTCCAATTACCAGACTCAAAGAGCCCGTATTGTTATTTATTGTCACTACCTCCCCGTGTCGATTGGGTAATTTGCGCTACCGCTGCCTTCCTTTATGTGTTTTCAGGCTCCTCCGAATCGAACCCTAATTCTCCTCACCCGCTACCACCATGGTAGGCCACTATCCTACCATCGAAAGTCGATAGGCAGAAATTTGAATGATGCGCCGCCAGCACAAAGGCCATGCGATCCGCCGAAGTTATCATGAATCATCGAGCAACGGCAGAGCCCGCCGATCTTTTATCTAATAAATGCATCCCTTCCAGAAGTCGGGTTTGTTGCACGATATCTAGAATTACTACGGTTATCCGAAAGTAGTTACCATCAAACAAACTATAACTGATTTAATGAGCCATTCAGCTTCACAGCCTGAATTCGCTCATACTTACACATGCATGGCTTAATCTTTGAGACAAGCATATGACTACTGGCAGGATCAACCAGGTAGCATTCATAAATCACGGCAAGATCTAGTCGTATTCCCGCAAACGCAAGGAAAGTGGGAATGCATAAGGACTGACCGCCATCTTTGTCCGAGACAAACGCGCTTAGCAGGACAAGAATTGCTTCTAGTCACCGCCATAACATTTCAAGATCCGAGATCCCAGCCAACATCCTATTCACCTTTACGAGCAAATGCATTTTCATGCAAAGACGCAAGGATCACAAGTGTCGGTTATCAGGTTCACGCTACCCCATAAAAGGAGCATCCGCTAACAACATTTTAAGCAAAGCTTAACAATTCCTCTAGATAGGTACGCAACACAGGCCCCGGATCGAAGTCAACCAGCATAAATATGCTAGTGAACTGAGGGATAGTTGGTCTCAGAATTGCGCGCGGCACGCAGCCCGCATTAATTACCATCCAATCACCACTCATACGCCGGACGTTCATTGCCCCGCTAACACCAATCTATCCAGCCAACCTTCTGATGTAATCAGATGATCAGTTGGAAGACGGATGAAACCAGGCCAAGACCGCTACAAAATTGGCGTCGTGGGCAAAATGGTCCACCGAAAGTCCGGAAAAGCCGCCGGAAAAGTGACCGGACTGTCAACCCATCGGACCTCGCTTCGCGGCTGCACCAAGCACTGGACGTTAACCCATACCGCTCGACGACCCACCCTTCCGCAGGCCGTGGAGGTGCCTACCCCTTATATATACATTAAGCATTTTTCAGTCTTTCACCGAGACATCGATTCTTCCGTTCGAGTATTTTGATGTAAAAAAAATACTTCGAATTTGAATCTGATTTTGCATGCTTCATATGTATGGTTGAGCTATTTTCTGGTAAATTTTCATAATTTTTCGCTTCTAACCATGTCTTTTGATGCTACAAGGATCGGGTTCTGGGTCTAAAATGATGTCTATCGCAACTTTGATTGAACTTGACATCTAGAACTCTTTATTGACATATTTGTGATGTTTCCTTTCAGAAAATTTTGTTCAAAAATATCAATTTTGAATTTTGGGTTGTAATGGTGGTCTTGGCACGCAGACATGGATCTGCATGCAGACGCGGATCGCTGCGCAGACGGATCGTGCACGCAGACGCCCGTCTGCACGCGGTCGTCCGTCTGTGCACGCTGGACGCCCGGCTCGCACTGGACGTCCGCCTCATGCACGCTGGTCGCCCGGCTGTGCACGCTGGTCGTGGCCGCGGCACGCTGGACGCCCCGCCTGGCACGCTGGTCGCCCGTCTGACGCTGGTCGCCCCGTGCACGGACGGGATCATGCACGCAGGACGCCCGCCTGCACGCTGGTCGTCCGTCTGCGGCACGCTGGACGCCCGTCAAGACGGGTCGCCCGCTGTGCACGCTGGTCGCCCGCTCAGGCACGCAGACGCCCGCTGCGGCACGCTGACGCCCGCTCAGGCACGCCGTCGTCCGGACTGCGGTGACGCGTCGCCCGCTGTGCACGACGCGGGATCAGTGCACGACGTCCGGCTGCAGCACGCAGGACGCCCGCCTGCGCACGCAGGTCGTCCGCCGCTGCACGCAGGACGCCCGCTCGCACGCAGACGCACCGCCTGCACGCAGACGACCGCTCAGGCACGCAGGACGCCCGCTCGTACCGTGACCGTCGCACCAGGACCGCCCCGGCTGTCCACGGACCTGGATCAGTGCACGCAGGACGCCCGCCGCTGCACGCAGGACGCCCGCTCGCACGCAGGACGCCCGCCGCTGCACGCAGACACCGTCAGGCACGCAGACGCACCGCTCGCGGCACGCAGGACGCACCGCTCGCGCACGCAGGACGCACCGCCTGTGCACGCAGGACGACCGCCTGTGCACGCAGGACACCGCCTCGCACGCAGGACGCACTTCCAGGCACGCAGACGCCCGCCTGCGTACCCGTGACCGCCGCTCGCGGTAATTCGTGACCGGCCGCACGACCTGACAGCTGCACGCAGTCGTCCGCCAGGCACGCAGGACGCCCGCCGCTGCACGACGCCCGCTCGCACGCAGGACGCCCGCCGCTGCACGCAGACGCCCATCGCGCACGCAGGACGCCCGCTCAGGCACGCAGACGACCGCTCGCGTGCACGCAGACGCCCGCTCGTATGCAGCACCGCCCGCTCGCAATTGCACCGCCGGCCGTCTGCGACCTGATCAGTGCACGCAGGTCGCCCGCTGCACGCAGGACGCCCGTCTGCGCAATTGTGACCGCCCTCGCTCGCACTCGACCGCCGGGCTGTGCACGGACGATCGCAGTGCGAGGTCGCCCGCTGCACGCAGACGCCCGCTGCTGCACGCAGGACACCGCTCGCGCAAGCAGGTCAC
>JAEACV010000559.1:12500-17500 GCA_016432835.1 Brassica nigra
ACGCGAGCTGATGACTCGCGCTACTTAGGAATTCCTCGAAGACCAACAATTGCAATGATCTATCCCCATCACGCATGAAATTTCAAAGATTACCCGGCCTGTCGCCAAGGTGTGAACTCGCTGAATACATCAGTAGGCTGCGGCCCAGAACATCTAAGGGCATCACAGACCTGTTATTGCCTCAAACTTCCTTGGCCTAAACGCCATAGTCCCTCTAAGAAGCCGGCCGAAGGGATGCCTCCACGAAGCTAGTTAGCAGGCTGAGGTCTCGCTCGCTAACGGAATTAACCAGACAAATCGCTTCCACCAACTAAGAACGCCATGCACCACCACCCATAGAATCAAGAAAGAGCTCTCAGTCTGTCAATCCTTACTATGTCCGACCTGGTAAGTTTCCCCGTTGAGTCAAATTAAGCCGCAGGCTCCACTCCCGGTGGTGCCCTTCCCACAATTCCTTTAAGTTTCAGCCTTATACCATACTCCCGAACCCAAAACTTTGATTTCTCATAAGGTGCCAGCGAGTCCTAAAAGCAACATCCGCTGATCCCTGGTCGGCATCGCTTATGGTTGAGACTAGACGGTATCCGATCGCCTTCGAGCCCCCAACTTTCGCTCTGATTAATGAAAACATCCTGGCAAATGCTTTCGCAGTTGTTCGCCTTTCATAAATCCAAGAATTTCACCTCGACTATGAAATACTTAATGCCCCGACTGTCCCTCGTTAATCATTACTCGATCCCGGTACAACACAATAGATCGAAATCCTATGATGTTATCCCATGCTAATGTATACAGAGCGTAGGCTTGCTTTGAGCACTCTAATTTCTTCAAAGTAACAGCGACGGAGGAACGACCGCCAGTTAAGACCAGGAGCGATCACCGACATGTAAGGGACAAGCCGACCGGTGCCGGCGGACCGGCGACCCATCCCAAGGTTCAACTACGAGCTTTTAACCGCAACAACTTAAATATACGCTTATCGAGCTGGAATTACCGCTGCTGCTGGCACCAGACTTGCCTCCAATGGATCCTCGCTAAGGGATTTAGATTGTACTATTCCAATTACCGCACTCAAAGAGCCCGTATTGTTATTTATTGTCACTACCTCCCCGTCGATTGTAATTTGGCGCTACCTGCTGCCTTCCTTGTGTGGTAGCCGCCCTCCGAATCGAACCCTAATTCTCCGCCACCCGCTACCACCATGGTAGGCCACTATCCTACCATCGAAGTTGATAGGCAGAAATTTGAATGATGCGCCGCCAGCACAAAGGCCATGCGATCCGCCGAAGTTATCATGAATCATCAGAGCAACGGGCAGAGCCCGCTACGACCTTTTATCTAATAAATGCATCCCTTCCAGAAGTCGGGTTTGTTGCACGATAGCTCTAGAATTACTACGGTTATCCGAGTAGTAGTTACCATCAAACAAACTATAATCGATTTAATGAGCCATTCGCAGCTTCACAGCCTGAATTGCTCATACTTACACATGCATGGCTTAATCTTTGAGACAAGCATATGACTACTGGCAGGATCAACCAGGTAGCATTCATAAATCACGGCAAGACCTAGTCGTATTCCCGCAAACGCAAGGAAAGTGGGAATGCATAAGGACTCGACCGCCATCTTTGTCCGAGACAACGCAGCACAGACAAGAATTGCTTCTAGTCACCGCCATAACATTTCCAAGATCCGAGATCCCAGCCAACATCCTATTCACCTTTACGAGCAAATGCATTTTCATGCAAAGACGCAAGGATCACAAGTGTCGGTTATCAGGTTCACGGCTACCCCATAAAAGGAGCATCCGCAACAACATTTTAAGCAAAGCTTAACAATTCTAGATAGGTACGCAACACAGGCCCCGATCGAGTCAACCAGCATAAATATGCTAGTGAACGAACTGAGAAGGATAGTTGGTCTCAGAGTTGCGCGCCGAGCACGAGCCTACGCATTACTCACTATCCAATCACCACTCATACGCCGGACGTTCATTGCCCCGCTAACACCAATCTATCCAGCCAACCTTCTGATGTAATCAGATGATCAGTTGGAAGACGGATGAAACCAGGCCAAGACCGCAAGCGAAAATTCGCGTCGTGGGCAAATGGTCCACCGAAAAGTCCCGAAAAGCCGCCGAAAAGTGACCGGACTGTCAACCCATCGGACCTCGCTTCGCGGCTGCACCAAGCACTGGACGTTAACCCATACCGTTCGGACGACCCACCCTTCCAGGCAGGCCAGGGGAGGTGCCTACCCCTTATATATACATTAAGCATTTTTTCAGTCTTTCACCAAGAGACATCGATTCGCCCGAGTATTTTGATGTAAAAAAAAATACTCGAATTTGAATCTGATTTTTGCATGCTTCATATGTATGGTTAGAGCTATTTTCTGTAAATTTTCATAATTTTTTTGCTTCTAACCATGTCTTTGATGCTACAAGGATCGGGTTCTCGGGTCTAAAATGATGTCTATCGCAACTTTGATTGAACTTGACATCTAGAACTCTTTATTGACATATTTGTGATGTTTCCTTTCAGAAAATTTTGTTCAAAAATATCAATTTTTGAATTTTTGGGTTGTACGGTGGTCTTGGCACGCGACATGGATCGCATGCAGACGCGGATCGCAGCGCAGACGTGGATCAGTGCACGCAGACGCCCGCCTGTGCACGCGGTCGCCCGTCAGTGCACGCTGGACGCCCGCTCGGCACGCTGGACGCCCGCTCAAGACGCTGGTCGTCCGCTGTGCACGCTGGTCGCCCGGCTGTGCACGCTGTACGCCCGCTCTGCACGCGACGCCCGTCGCGGCACGCTGGTCGCCCGACTGTGACGCTGGTCGTCCGCTGTGCACGGACGCGGATCAGTGCACGCAGGACGCCCGCCTGTGCACGCTGGTCGCCCGTTCAGGACGCGGATCAAGACGCTGGTCGCCCGGCGGCACGCTGGTCGTCCGCCTCGGCACGCCGTACGCCCGCTCGGCACGCGACGCCCGTCTGCGCACGCTGGTCGCCCGACCGTGCACGCTGGTCGCCCGCTGTCCACGACGTGATCGTGCACGCAGGACGCCCGCCGCTGCACGCAGACGCCCGCTCGACGCAGTCGCCCCGCTGCACGCAGACGCCCGCTCGGCACGCAGATCACCGCTCGGCACGCAGACGCACCGCTCGGGCACGCAGACGCCCGCTCGGCACCGTGACCGCCCGCTCCGTGCACCGTGACCGCCCGCTGTCCACGACCTGGATCAGTGCACGCAGACGCCCGCTGCTGCACGCAGACGCCCGCTGCGGCACGCAGACGCCCGCCGCTGCACGCAGACGCACCGCTCGGCACGCAGGACGCACCGCTCGGCACGCAGACGCACCGCCAGGCACGCAGACGCACCGCCTCGCGCACGCAGGACGCACCGTCGGCACGCAGACGCACCGCTCGTGCACGCAGGACGCACCGCTCGTGCACGCAGACGCCCGCTCGGCACCGTGACCGCCCGCTCAGGTAATTGTGACCGCCCGCCGCACGGACTCGATCGCTGCACGCAGGTCGCCCGCCGCTGCACGCAGACGCCCGCTGCTGCACGCAGACGCCCGCCTCGCGCACGCAGACGCCCGCTGCACGCAGACGCCCATCGCACGCAGACGCCCGCTCTGCACGCAGACGACCGCTCGTGCACGCAGACGTCCGGTACCCGTGACCGCCCGCCTGCGTACCAGACCGCCCGCCGTCCAAGGACCTGGATCGCGCACGCAGGTCGCCCGCTGCTGCACGCAGACGCCCGCTCAGGTACCAGTGACCGCCCGCTCGCGTACTCGACCGCCCGGCCGTGCACGACCTGGATCGTGCACGCAGTCGCCCGCTGCACGCAGACGCCCGCCGCTGCACGCAGGACGCACCGCTCGTAAGCAGGTCGTCCCGCTGCACGCAGGACGCACCGCTCAGGCACGCAGGTCGCCCGCTGCTGCACGCAGACGCACCGCTCAGGCACGCAGACGCCCGCCTGCGGCACCAGACCGCCCGCTCCACCAGGACCGCCGGCCGTCCACGGACTGATCGTGCACGCAGACGCCCGCTCGCGCACGCAGGTCGCCCGCCGCTGCACGCAGACGCCCGCCGCTGCACGGAGGACGCCCGACGGTCCCGAGGACGCCGCCGCTGCACGGCGACGTGGATCAGCACACAGCCAGTCCGTAGTAGTTTGGCTCGATTTTTCACGGACTGATCCTTAGAGTTTTTCATGTCCAGTCCAGTCCGACAAATCATTCCCGCCAGACACACAGCCAAGTCCGCTAGTACATTTGGCTCGAAGTTTTCATGGACTTGACGTTAGAGTTAAGTCCGACATTCGATCGCTCAACTCGATTATTTAATCATATTCCCAGCACACAATACCAGTCCGCGAGTAGATTTGGCTCGATTTTTATGGACTGATCGTTAGAGTTAAGTCTGACAGTCTTTACCGATTAAATTCTTCCCGCCAGTACATATGATCAGTCCGTGTTGGATCGAAGTTTTCATGGACTGATCGGTTGGAGTTAAGTCTGAAATGTCCTTAGCTCGATTCAATCATTTTCCGCAAGACATATGGCTAACTAAGTCTGTCCGTGATGTTTTCCTCGAAGTTTTGTGTACTGATGGGACCAAGTGTACTGAAGGTATTGAACATTTCCCTCGACCTACTCATGTCCTGATCGGATCTATGTACTGATAGGAATGCATTTGTATCGAGCCGACAGCCGGATGCACATGAACGTAACAGCCAAAGGAAATTTTCAGATTTTCCTGGTCTGATGGTCTCGCCATGATGCATTTGGGCGAGCCATGTGGTTCGACGGGATGCATTTCATCAGACTTTCTGAAAACTTGTGCGAGACCGATTTCTTCTAAGTAGTAATCTCAAACCTCGCCAACGCTTTATAAACTTAGAAATTTTTGGGTTTTTTGTTTGTTTTAACGCTTGGGAGGAACATGTGAATGGAAAGGGGAGGGTCGAATCTTAGCGAC
>JAEACV010000559.1:20000-32500 GCA_016432835.1 Brassica nigra
TTACGGGTTTACTCACCCGCTGACTCGCACACATGTCAGACTCTTGGTCCGCGGTTTCAAGACGGTCGAATGGGGAGCCCACAGGCCGACGCCCTGAGCACGCAGATGCCGAGGCACGCCGCGAGGCGCTGCAGCACCACGATTAAGGCAGCGACGCCTCCGCTGGCGCAATAAAGCCCGGCTTAGGCCACCGCTTTAATCCGCCGTCCACGCATCGATCGGGCGGACCGGATTGTTCGCTCGCGATCCGACCGACGATCGCCGCCCCCATCCGCCTCCGACAATTTCAAGCACTCTTTGACTCTCTTTCAAAGTCCTTTTCATCTTTACCTCGGTACTTGTTCGCATCGGCCTTCCATATTTAGCCTTGACGGAATTTACCGCCACAGCTGCATTCCCAAACAACCCGACTCGTGAGATAGCCGCGGGCGACAGGGTCCGCACGACGGGGTCTCACCTCTCCCCTTTCCAGGGAATTGGCCCGGTCCGCCGCTGAGGACGCTTCTCCAGACATAATTCAACGCCAAGACGCCCGATTTTCGCTGGGCTCTTCCCGTTCGCCGCCGCTACTAAGGGAATCCTTGTTAGTTTCTTTTCCTCCGCTTATTGATATGCTTAAACTCAGCTGGTGATCCCGCCGACCTGGGGTCGCTGAGGACTTTGGGTCATCGAGCTTTTGGACCGAACGCACCGACGATATTACGAGGCTTGAATTCACCACCGCATGTCGACGCCCTGGCCTCTTTAGCTCGATTTTGGCCAACCGCGGCGTAACACACGGAGACCAGCTTCCGCCCCATATCCTCAGAGGATGGGGACGACGATTTGTGACACCCAGCAGACGCGTCTCGCCAAGGCTTGGCGCAACTTCGCGCTCAAAGACTCGATGGTTCACGGATTCTGCACTACACCAAGTATCGTGATTTCGCCACGCTCTTCATCGGCGCAGAGCCGAGATATCCGCTGGCGAGTCGCTTAGACTTTACATTGCAGCACTACTCAACAAACACCGCCTCCGGTCAAAAGCGCATCGTTTAGTTGCATGTTCCTTGACACTTTTCGTGCCGGGTTTGGTGAAACGAAGCTGGCGCGCACGATCCGACCGAGACCTAAGTAAGTCTTGAACCGGGACGGAACACATAACCACGGAAATCGGCAGGCACGAATCGCTAAGAGACCGCCCACCGAGAGTGATGTTTCATCGCTCGGTCGCTCGCTTCCGTGGTACGCATAATGATCCTTCCGCAGGTTCACCTACGGAAACCTTTGTTAATTTCTCCTTCCTCTAAATGATAAGGTTTAGTGGACTTCTCGCGACGCCGCAGACGGCGAACCACCCACGCCGCTGATCCAACACTTCACCGATCATTCAATCGGTAGGAGCGACGGGCGGTGTGTACAAAGGGTGGACGAGTCAACGCGAGCTGATGACTCGCTACTAGGAATTCCTCGCTGAAGACCAACAATTGCAATGATCTATCCCCATCATGATGAAATTTCAAAGATTACCCGGCCTGTCGCCAAGGTGTGAACTCGCTGAATACATCAGTGTGGCCGCGCCCAGAACATCTAAGGGCATCACGCATCTGTTATTGCCTCAAACTTCCTTGGCCTAAACGGCCATAGTCCCTCTAAGAAGCCGCCGTGAAGGGATGCCTCCACGTAGCTAGTTAGCAGGCTGAGGTCTCGCTCGCTAACGGAATTAACCAGACAAATCGCCCACCAACTAAGAACGCCATGCACCACCACCCATAGAATCAAGAAAGAGCTCAGCCCGTCAATCCTTACTATGTCTGACCTGGTAAGTTTCGTGTTGAGTCAATTAAGCCGCAGGCTCCACTCTGGTGGTGCCCTTCCACAATTCCTTTAAGTTTCAGCCTTATACCATACCCCCGAACCCAAAACTTTGATTTCATAAGGTGCCAGCGGAGTCCTAAAAGCAACATCCGCTGATCCCTGGTCGGCATCGCTTATGGTCAGACTAGACGGTATCTGATCGCCTTCGAGCCCCCAACTTCGCTCTTGATTAATGAAAACATCCTGGCAAATGCTGCGCAGTTGTACCCATATATCGTGTACAAGAATCTATCTTAGTGTAGTGGCTATGTTTAGTGCTCTCTCATTACCCAGAGTTCGACCTCTTCCCCGTGATGTTTAACTCTTATTTTTATACACAATATTTAACGTTTTTATTAACAATCGACTGCATATTTGTACAAGGATCTTGTTAGTGTAGTGATTATGTTAACTACTTTCTTACCAAGAGTTCGTGAGTTCGATCCTCTTCCATGTAGTTTAATCTTTAATTTTTCAACACTTTCGGCGATATCAGTATAAAAAATAAGTAGTTTGGCTCGATTTTTCATGGACTGATCCTGGAGTTTTTCATGGACAGTCCTAGTCCGATCAAATCATTCCCGTGACACACAGTCAAGTCCGCTAGTACATTTGGCTCGAAGTTTTCATGGACTTGACGTTAGAGTTAAGTCTGACATTCGACCGCTCAACTCGATTATTTAATCATATTCCCGCCAGCACAAAATAGTCCGCGGAGTAGATTTGGCTCGATTTTTATGGACTGATCGTTAGAGTTAAGTCTGACAGTCTTTAGCTCGATTAAATTCTTCCCGCCAGTACATATGATCAGTCCGTGTTGGATCGAAGCTTTCATGGACTGATCGGTTGAGTTAAGTCTGAAATGTCCTTAGCTCGATTCAATCATTTTCCGCAAGACATATGGCTAACTAAGTCTGTCCGTGATGTTTTCCTCGAAGTTTTGTGTACTGATGGGACCAAGTGTACTGAAGGTATTGAACATTTCCCTGACCTACTCATGTCCTGATCGATCTATGTACTGATAGGAATGCATTTGTATCGAGCCGACAGCCAGGATGCACATGAACGTAACAGCCAAAGGAAATTTTCAGATTTTCCTGGTCCGATGGTCTCGCCATGATGCATTTGGGCAGCCATGTGGTCTGACGGGATGCATTTCATCGATTTCTGAAAACTTGGTGCGACCGATTTCTTCTAAGTAGTAATCTCAAACTCGCCAACGCTTTATAAACTTAGAAATTTTTGGTTTTTTTGTTTGTTTTAACGCTTGGGGAGGAACATGTGAATGGAAAGGGGAGGGTCAATCTTAGCGACAAAGGGCTGAATTCAGTGGATCGTGGCAGCAAGGCCACTCGCCACTTACAATACCCCGCCGCTGCATTTAAGTCGCCTGCAAAGGATTCTACCCGCCGGTGGTAATAATAATCCGCGGTCCGAACGGGCGCTCACCGAACGGACTTAGCCAACGACATCGCCTTTGGGAGCCAAGCTCCTACTGAGGGTCGGCAATCGGCGGCGGGCACATGCCGCTTCTAGCCCGGATTCTGACTTAGAGGCGCTCAGTCATAATCCAGCGCGACGGTAGCTTCGCCATCGCTTTTCAACCAAGCGATGACCAATTGTGCTAATCAACGTTCCTCTCGCACAGGTTGAATTACTATCGCGACGCTGGCATCAGTAGGTAAACTAACCTGTCTCACGACGGTCTAAACCCAGCTCACGCTCCCTATTGGGTGAACAATCCAACACTTGGTGAATTTCGCTTCACAATGATAGAAGAGCCGACATCGGCGATCAAAAGCAACGCCGCTATGAACGCTGGCTGCCACAAGCCAGTTATCCCTGTGGTAACTTTTCTGACACCTCTAGCTTCAAATTCAAGGTCTAAAGGATCGATAGGCCACGCCACGGTTCAGATTCGCACTCGAAAATCAGAATCAAACGAAGCTTTTACCCTTTGTTCCACACGATTTCTGTTCTCGCTGAGCTCATCTTAGACACCTGCGCTATCTTTAACAGATGTGCCGCCCCAAACTCCCCACCTGACAATGTCCTCCTCACGATCGACTCAAGCGAAGTCTTGATCTAAAAGAAGGGTTGTTACCCCGCCCGTTCACGGAGTAAGTAAAATAACGCTAAAAGTAGTGGTATTTCACTCATGCTCGAGCTCCCACTTATTCTACACCTCTCAAGTCATTTCACAAAGTCGGATCAGTCAAGCTCAACAGGGTCTTCTTTCCGCTGATTCCGCCAAGCCCGCTCCCTTGGCTGTGGTTTCGCTGGATAGTAGATGTGACAGTGGGAATCTCGTTAATCCATTCATGCCACTAATTAGATGACGAGGCATTTGGCTACCTTAAGAGAGTCATAGTTACTTTACCGCTTATTCGCCTGGTTGAATTTCTTCACTTTGACATTCGTGAGCACTGGGCAGAAATCACATCATGCTAGCATCCGCAGGACCATCGCAATGCTTTGTTTTAATTAAACAATGGATTCCCTTGTCCGCACTCAGTTCTGAGTTGGCTGTTCGACCAAGAAACTCCCCGAGAGTTGTTCCCAGTCCGCCCCCGCCGACACGCACGCCGCCTCGCCGCTAAGCAGCTCGAGCAGTCCGCCAACAGTCGACGGGTTCGAACTGGGATCTTCGAGCCCAGCCCTCGAGCCAACTTTTCCGGTTACGGATCCATTTTGCCGACTTCCTTGCCTACATTGTTCCATCAACTGCAGGCTGTTCACCTTGAGACCTGATGCGTTATGAGTACGACCGGGCGCGGAGCGCACTCGGTCCTCCGATTTTCAAGGGCCGAATGCACCGGACACGCGACGCGGCGGTGCTCTTCCAGCCGCTGACCCTACCCGCTGAGCCGCTTCCGTGGTGGGCAGGCTGTTAAACAGAAAAGATAACTCTTTCCGAATTCGCCGACGCCTCCGACTCTAACGCTGCCGCCAACCGCCACGCCCCGTTCCGAATTTTAACCGATCCCTTTCGTTCGCGATAAGCGCTTATCAGACGGTTTCCGACTCTTAGGATCGACTAACCCATGTGCAAGTGCCGCTCACATGGAACCTTTCCCTCTTCGCCTTCAAAGTTCTCATTTGAATATTTGCTACTACCACCAAGATCTGCACCGACGTCGCTCCGCTCGCTCTAGGCTTCTAGGTTTTGCACGCCTCCTACTCATCGAGGCCTGGCTCTTGCCCCGACGGCCGGTATAGGTCGTCGCAGCCATCCATTTTCGGGCTAGTTGATTCGGCAGTGAGTTGTTACACACTCCTTAGCGGATTTCGACTTCCATGACCACCGCCCCGCTGTCTTAATCGACCAACACCCTTTGTGGGTTCTAGGTTAGCGCAGTTGGCACCGTGAACCCGCTTCCGTTCATCCCGCGATCGCCAGCTCGCTACCAAAATGGCCCACTTGAGCTTCGATTCCGTGGATGGCTCAACAAAGCAGCCACCCCGGCCCTACCTATTTAAAGTTTGAGAATAGTCGAGGGCATTGCTACCGATGCCTCTAATCATTGGTTTTACCCGATAGAACTCGCTTCCGAAGCCCAGCCTATCCCGAGGGAAACTTCGAGGGAACCAGCTACTAGATGGTTCGATTAGTCTTTCGCCTCTATACCCAAGTCGCACTTAACGATTTGCATCGCCAGATCGCTATGGCCTCCACCAGAGTTTCTCCGCTTCCGCCAGGCATAGTTCACCATCTTTCGGTCCCGACAGCATGCTCACACTCAACCCTTCTCAAGATCAAGGTCGGCCGGTAGTGCACCCGCAGGGATCCTACCAATCAGCTTCCTTACGCCTACGGGTTTACTTCACCCGCTGACTCGCATTACGTCAGACCTTGGTCCGTTTCAAGACGGGTCGAATGGGGAGCCCACAGGCCGACGCCTGAAAGCAGATGCCGAGGCACGCCGCGAGGCGCTGCGGTGCAGACCACGATTAAGGCAGCGACGCCTCCGCTGGCGTAATAAAAGCCCGGCTTAGGCCACCGCTTTAACCGCCGGTCCACGCTCGAACGATCGGGCGGACCGATTGTTCGCTCGCGATCCGACCGGACGCATCGCCGCCCCCATCCGCTTCCTCCGACAATTTCAAGCACTCTTTGACTCTCTTTTCAAAGTCCTTTTCATCTTTACCCGCGTACTTGTTCGCTATCGGCCTCGCCCATATTTAGCCTTTGACGGAATTTACCGATTGGGGCTGCATTCCCAAACAACCCGACTCAGATAGCGCCAGCGACAGGGTCCGGCACGACGGGTTCTCACCTCTCTGGCCCTTTCCAGGGAACTTCCCGGTCCGCCGCTGAGGACGCTTCTCCAGACTATAATTAACGCCAAGACGCCCGATTTTCAAGCTGGCTCTTCCCGTTCGCTACTAAGGGAATCCTTGTTAGTTTCTTTTCCTCCGCTTTATTGATATGCTTAAACTCAGCGGTGATCCCGCCTGACCTGGGTCGCTGAGGACTTTGGGTCATCGAGCTTTTGGACCGAACGATCGACGATATTACGAGGCTTGAATTCACCACCGCATGTCGACGCCCCGCGCTCTTAGCTCGATTTTGGCCAACCGCGGTAACACACGGAGACCAGCTTCCGCCCCATATCCTCGAGGATGGGGACGACGATTTGTGACACCCAGCAGACGTTCCCTCGCCAGAAGGCTTGGGGCGAACTCATGCTCAAAGACTCGATGGTTCACGGATTCGCATTCACACCAAGTATCGTGATTTCGCCACGCTCTTCATCGATGCGCGAGCCGATATCCGCTGCCGAGTCGCTTTTAGACTTTACATTGCAGCACTACTCAACAAACACCGCCTCCGGGTTGGCGAAAGCGCATCGCTTAGTTGCATGTTCCTCGACACTTTTCGCGCCGGGTTTGGTGAAATCGAAGCTATGCGACGATCCGAACCTAAGTAAGTCTTGAACCGGGACGGAACACATAACCACGGAAATCGGCAGGCACGAATCGCTAAGAGACCGCCCACCGAGAGTGATGTTTCATCGCTTCGGTCGCTCGCTTCCGTGGTACGATAATGATCCTTCCGCAGGTTCACCTACGGAAACCTTGTTACGACTTCTCCTTCCTCTAAATGATAAGGTTTAGTGGACTTCGCGACGTCGCAGACGGCTAACCACCCACGCCGCCGCGATCCAACACTTCACCGATCATTCAATCGGTAGAGCGACGGGCGTGTGTACAAAGGGCAGGATGAAGTCAACGAGCTGATGACTCGCTACTAGGAATTCCTCGCTGAAGACCAACAATTGCAATGATCTATCCCCATCACGATGAAATTTCAAAGATTACCCGGCCTGTCGCCAAGGTGTGAACTCGCTGAATACATCAGTGTAGATGCGGCCGTAACATCTAAGGGCATCACAGACCTGTTATTGCCTCAACTTCCTTGGCCTAAACGGCCATAGTCCTCTAAGAAGCCGCCGAAGGGATGCCTCCACGAGCTAGTTAGCAGGCTGAGGTCTCGCTCGCTAACGGAATTAACCAGACAAATCGCTTCCACCAACTAAGAACGCCATGCACCACCACCCATAGAATCAAGAAAGAGCTCTCACCACAATCCTTACTATGTCCGACCTGGTAAGTTTCCCTGTTGAGTCAAATTGCCGCAGGCTCCACTCCGGTGGTGCCCTTCCACAATTCCTTTAAGTTTCAGCCTTGCACCATACCGAACCCAAAACTTTGATTTCATAAGGTGCCAGCGAGTCCTAAAAGCAACATCCGCTGATCCCTCGGTCGGCATCGCTTATGGTTGAGACTAGACGGTATCTGATCGCCTTCGAGCCCCCAACTTTCGCTTTGATTAATGAAAACATCCTTGGCAAATGCTTTGAGTTGTTCGCCTTTCATAAATCCAAGAATTTCACCTCGACTATGAAATACTTAATGCCCCGACTGTCCCTCGTTAATCATTACTCGATCCCGGCACAACACAATAGGATCGAAATCCTATGATGTTATCCCATGCTAATGTATACAGAGCGTAGCTTGCTTTGAGCACTCTAATTTCTTCAAAGTAACAGCGACGGAGGAACGACCCGCCAGTTAAGACCAGGAGCGATCATCGATGTAGGACAAGCCGACCGGTGTCAGCCGCGGACCGGCGACCCATCCCAAGGTTCAACTACGAGCTTTTAACTGCAACAACTTAAATATACGCTATTGAGCTGGAATTACCGCTGCTGCTGGCACCAGACTTGCCTCCAATGGATCCTCGCTAGGGATTTAGATTGTACTTATTCCACTTACTGCACTCAAAGAGCCCGGTATTGTTATTTATTGTCACTACCTCCCCGTCGATTGGGTAATTTGCGCCTGCTGCCTTCCTTGGATGTGGTAGCCGCTTTCAGGCTCCTCCGAATCGAACCCTAATTCTCCACCACCGCTACCACCATGGTAGCCACTATCCTACCATCGAAAGTTGATAGGCAGAAATTTGAATGATGCGCCGCCAGCACAAAGGCCATGCGATCCGCCGAAGTTATCATGAATCATCGAGCAACGGCAGAGCCCGCCGACCTTTTATCTAATAAATGCATCCCTTCCAGAAGTCGGGTTTGTTGCACGATAGCTCTAGAATTACTACTATATCCGAGTAAGAGTTACCATCAAACAAACTATAATCGATTTAATGAGCCATTCGCAGCTTCACAGCCTGAATTCGCTCATACTTACACATGCATGGCTTAATCTTTGAGACAAGCATATGACTACTGGCAGGATCAACCAGGTAGCATTCATAAATCACGGCAAGACCTAGTCGTATTCCCGCAAACGCGAAAGTGGGAATGCATAAGGACTGACCGCCATCTTTGTCCGAGACAACGTGTTTACAGACAAGAATTGCTTCTAGTCACCGCCATAACATTTCAAGATCCGAGATCCCAGCCAACATCCTATTCACCTTTACGAGCAAATGCATTTTTCATGCAAAGACGCAAGGATCACAAGTGTCGGTTATCAGGTTCACGGCTACCCCATAAAAGGAGCATCCGCTAACAACATTTTAAGCAAAGCTTAACAATTCCTCTAGATAGGTACGCAACACAGGCCCCGATCGAAGTCCAGCATAAATATGCTAGTGAACGAACGAGAAGGATAGTTGGTCCGAATGCCGCGAGCACAGCCTACGCATTCCAATCCCACCACTCGCCGGACGCTCATTGCCCCGCTTAACACCAATCTATCCAGCCAACCTTCTGATGTAATCAGATGATCAGTTGGAAGACGGATGAAACCAGGACCAAGACCGCAATTGGCCGTGGGCAAATGGTCCACCGAAAAGTTGCCGGAGCCGCCGAAGTGACCGGACTGTCAACCCATCGGACCTCGCTTCGCGCTGCACCAAGCACTGGACGTTAACCCATACCGCTCGACGACCCACCCTTCCAGGCAGGCCAGGGAGGTGCCTACCCCTTATATATACATTAAGCATTTTTCAGTCTTTCACCAAGAGACATCGATTCGCTCGAGTATTTTGATGTAAAAAAAATACTTCGAATTTGAATCTGATTTTTGCATGCTTCATATGTATGGTTAGAGCTATTTTCTGGTAAATTTTCATAATTTTTCTTGCTTCTAACCATGTCTTTGATGCTACAAGGATCGGTTCTCGGTCTAAAATGATGTCTATCGCAACTTTTGATTGAACTTGACATCTAGAACTCTTTATTGACATATTTGTGATGTTTCAGAAAATTTTGTTCAAAAATATCAATTTTGAATTTTTGGTTGTAATGCGGTCTTGGCACGCAGACATGGATCGCTGCATGACGACGGATCGGCGCAGACGGGATCGCACGCAGGACGTCCGCCTCGCGGCACGCTGGTCGTCCGCTCTGGCACGCTGGACGCCCGCTCAGGCACGCTGGACGCCCGCTCGACGCTGGTCGTCCGCTGTGCACGCTGGTCGCCCGCTGCAGCACGCGACGCCCGCTCTGCGGCACGCTGGACGCCCGCTGCGGCACGCTGGTCGCCCGATTGTGACGCTGGTCGTCCGCTGTGCACGGACGCGGATCAGTGCACGCAGACGCCCGCTCGGCACGCTGGTCGCCCGCCTGCGCACTGGACGCCCGTCATGCGACGCGCTGGGCCGCCCGCTCGTGCACGGTACGCCCGCTCCGTACGCTGACGCGGCACGCTGGTCGCCCGACGCGGTACGCTGGTCGTCCGGCTGTGCACGGACGATCAGTGCACGCAGACGCCCGCTGCGCACGCAGACGCCCGTCTGCACGCAGGTCGCCCGCCGCTGCACGCAGACGCCCGCCTGCACGCAGACGCACCGCTCGCGGCACGCAGACGCACCGCTCGTGGCACGCAGGACGCCCGCTCGGCACCAGGACCGCCCGTCTGCGCACCAGACCGCCCGCTGTCCACGGACCTGGATCAGTGCACGCAGACGCCCGCTGCACGACGCCCCGCTCAGGTGCACGCAGACGCCCGCTCACGCACGACGCACCGCTCAGCACGCAGACGACCGCTCGCGTGCACGCAGACGCACCGCTCGCGGCACGCAGATCACCGCCTGCGCACGCAGACGCACCGCTCAGGCACGCAGGACGCACCGCCTCGTGCACGCAGACGACCGCTCGCGGCACGCAGACGCCCGCTGCGTACCGACCGTCCGTCCGCGTACCAGACCGCCCGGCTGCGTACGACGATCAGTGCACGCAGGTCGCCCGCCGCTGCACGCAGACGCCCGCTGCACGCAGACGCCCGCTCGCACGCAGACGCCCGCCGCTGCACGCAGACGCCCATCGTGCACGCAGGACGCCCGCTCTGCACGCAGACGCACCGCTCGCACGCAGACGCCCGCTGCGCACCAGACCGCCCGCTCGCGTACCAGACCGCCCGCTGTCCGCGCGACCTGGATCGTGCACGCAGGTCGCCGCCGCTGCACGCAGACGCCCGCTCTGCGTACCAGGACCGCCCGCCGCACTCGACCGCCCGGCTGTGCACGACCTCGATCAGCGCACGCAGGTCGCCCGCCGCTGCACGCAGACGCCCGCTGCACGCAGGACGCACCGCTGCGCAAGCAGTGTCGCCCGCTGCACGCAGACGCACCGCTCGCGCACGCAGGTCGCCCGCTGCACGCAGGACGACCGCTCTGCGCACGCAGACGCCCGTCTGCGTACCAGACCGCCCGCTCAGGCACCAGACCGCCCGCCGTCCACGGACCTGGATCAGTGCACGCAGACGCCCGCTCAGCGCGACGCAGTCGCCCGCCACGCACGACGCCCGCCGCTGCACGGAGGACGCCCGACTGTGCCCTCGAGGACGCCTGCCGCTGCACGATGACGGATCAGCACAACAGCCAGTCCGTAGTAGTTTGGCTCGATTTTTCACGGACTGATCCTTAGAGTTTTTCATGGACAGTCCTAGTCCGACAAATCATTCCCGCCGACACACAGCCAAGTCCGCTAGTACATTTGGCTCGAAGTTTTCATGGACTTGACGTTAGAGTTAAGTCCGACATTCGATCGCTCAACTCGATTATTTAATCATATTCCCGCCAGCACACACAAGTCCGCGGAGTAGATTTGGCTCGATTTTTATGGACTGATCGTTGAGAGTTAAGTCTGGACAGTCTTTAGCTCGATTAAATTCTTCCCCAGTACATATGATCAGTCCGTGTTGATCGAAGTTTTCATGGACTGATCGGTTGGAGTTAAGTCTGAAATGTCCTTAGCTCGATTCAATCATTTTCCGCCAAGACATATGGCTAACTAAGTCTGTCCGTGATGTTTTCCTCGAAGTTTTGTGTACTGATGGGACCAAGTGTACTGAAGGTATTGAACATTTCCCTTGACCTACTCATGTCCTGATCGGATCTATGTACTGATAGGAATGCATTTGTATCGAATGACAGCCAGGATGCACATGAACAGTAACAGCCAAAGGAAATTTTCAGATTTTCCTCTGGTCTGATGGTCTCGCCATGATGCATTTGGGCGAGCCATGTGGTTCGACGGGATGCATTTCATCGACTTTCTGAAAACTTGCGCGACCGATTTCTAAGTAGTAATCTCAAACCTCGCCAACGCTTTCTTATAAACTTAGAAATTTTTGGTTTTTTTTGTTTGTTTTAACGCTTGGGAGGAACATGTGAATGGAAAGGGGAGGGTCAATCTTAGCGACAAAGGGCTGAATTCAGGATCGTGGCAGCAAGGCCACTGCCACTTACAATACCCCGCCGCATTTAAGCCGCCTCGCAAAGGATTCTACCCGCCGGTGGTAATAATAATTGGCGGTCCGAACGGCGCTCACCGAACGGACTTAGCCAACGACATCGCGCCTTTGGGAGCCGGCTCCTACCGAGGGTCGGCAATCGGGCGGCACACGCGCCGCTTCTAGCCCGGATTCTGACTTAGAGGCGCTCAGTCATAATCCAGCGCGACGGTAGCCACATCGGCTTTTCAAACAAGCGCCATGACCACCAGCGAATCAACGGTTCCTCTCGCATCAGGTTGAATTACTATCGCGACGCTGGCATCAGTAGGGTAAAACTAACCTGTCTCACGACGGTCTAAACCCAGCTCACGCTCCCTATTGGTGGGTGAACAATCCAACACTTGGTGAATTCTGCTTCACAATGATAGGAAGAGCCGACATCGAAGGATCAAAAGCAACGCCGC
>JAEACV010000559.1:35000-40000 GCA_016432835.1 Brassica nigra
CGCCAAGACGCCCGATTTTCGCTGGCTCTTCCCGTTCGCCGCTACTAAGGGAACTTTGTTAGCTTTTCCTCCGCTTATTGATATGCTTAAACTCAGCGGGTGATCCCGCCTGACCTGGGGTCGCTTGAGGACTTTGGGTCATCGAGCTTTTGACCGAACGACCGACGATATTACGAGGCTTGAATTCACCACCGCATGTCGACGCCCTGGCTCTTTAGCTCGATTTTGGCCAACCGCGCGCGTAACACACGGAGACCAGCTTCGGCCCCATATCCTCGAGGATGGGGACGACGATTTGTGACACCCAGCAGACGCGTCCTCGCCAGAAGGTTTGGGGCGAACTGCGCTCAAAGACTCGATGGTTCACGGATTCGCAATTCACCAGCGTATCGATTTCGCCACGCTCTTCATCGCGCGAGCCGAGATATCCGCTGCCGAGTCGCTTTTAGACTTTACATTGCAGCACTACTCAACAAACACCGCCTCCGGTCAGCGAAAGCATCGCTTTGCATGTTCCTCGACACTTTTCGCCCGGTTTGCGGAACCGAAGCTACGCGACGATCCGACCGGTGACCTAAGTCTTGAACCGGGACGGAACACATAACCACGGAAATCGCAGGCACGAATCGCTAAGAGACCGCCCACCGAGAGTGATGTTTCATCGCTCGGTCGCTCGCTTCCGTGGTACGATAATGATCCTTCCGCAGGTTCACCTACGGAAACCTTTGTTACTTACTCTCCTTCCTCTAAATGATAAGGTTTAGTGGACTTCTCGCGACGCCGCAGACGGCTAACCACCCACGCCGCCGCGATCCAACACTTCACCGATCATTCAATCGGTAGAGCGACGGCGGTGTGTACAAAGGGCAGGACGAGTCAACGCGAGCTGATGACTCGCTACTAGGAATTCGCTGAAGACCAACAATTGCAATGATCTATCCCCATCACGATGAAATTTCAAAGATTACCCGGCCTGTCGCCAAGGTGTGAACTCGCTGAATACATCAGTGTAGCGCGGCGCCCAGTAACATCTAAGGGCATCACAGCACCTGTTATTGCCTCAACTTCCTTGGCCTAAACGCCATAGTCCCTCTAAGAAGCCGCCGTGAAGGGATGCCTCCACGAGCTAGTTAGCAGGCTGAGGTCTCGCTCGCTAACGGAATTAACCAGACAAATCGCTTCCACCAACTAAGAACGCCATGCACCACCACCCATGAATCAAGAAAGAGCTCACCGTCAATCCTTACTATGTCCGACCTGGTAAGTTTCCCGTTGAGTCAATTAAGCCGCAGGCTCCACTCCTGGTGGTGCCCTTCCACAACCTTTAAGTTTCAGCCTTGCACCATACTCGAACCCAAAACTTTGATTTCATAAGGTGCCAGCGGAGTCCTAAAAGCAACATCCGCTGATCCCTCGGTCGGCATCGCTTATGGTCGACTAGGACGGTATCTGATCGCCTTCGAGCCCCCAACTTTCGCTCTGATTAATGAAAACATCCTGGCAAATGCTTTCGCAGTTGTTCGCCTTTCATAAATCCAAGAATTTCACCTCTGACTATGAAATACTTAATGCCCCGACTGTCCCTCGTTAATCATTACTCCGATCCCGGTACAACACAATAGATCGAAATCCTATGATGTTATCCCATGCTAATGTATACAGAGCGTAGGCTTGCTTTGAGCACTCTAATTTCTTCAAAGTAACAGCGACGGAGGAACGACCCGCCAGTTAAGACCAGGAGCGATCATCGCATGTAGGGACAAGCCGACCGGTGCTCGCGGCGGACCGGCCACCCATCCCAAGGTTCAACTACGAGCTTTTAACCGCAACAACTTAAATATACGCTTATTGAGCTGGAATTACCGCTGCTGGCACCAGACTTGCCCTCCAATGGATCCTCGCTAAGGGATTTAGATTGTAATTATTCCAATTACTGCACTCAAAGAGCCCGTATTGTTATTTATTGTCACTACCTCCCCGCGGTCGATTGGGTAATTTGCGCTACCGCTGCCTTCCTTGATGTGGTAGCCGCTTTCAGGCTCCTCCGAATCGAACCCTAATTCTCCTCACACCTACTACCATGGTAGGCCACTATCCTACCATCGAAGTCGATGCAGAAATTTGAATGATGCGTGCACAAAGGCCATGCGATCCGCCGAAGTTATCATGAATCATCGAGCAACGGCGAGTCCGCTAATCCTTTTATCTAATAAATGCATCCTTCCAGAAGTCGGGTTTGTTGCACGATAGCTCTAGAATTACTACCTATCCGAGTAAGAGTTACCATCAAACAAACTATAATCGATTTAATGAGCCATTCGCAGCTTCACACCTGAATTGCTCATACTTACACATGCATGGCTTAATCTTTGAGACAAGCATATGACTACTGGCAGGATCAACCAGGTAGCATTCATAAATCACGGCAAGACTCTAGTCGATTCCCGCAAACGCAAGGAAAGTGGGAAATGACAGGACTCGACCGCCATCTTTGTCCGAGACAACGCGGCTTTAGCAGACAAGAATTGCTTCTAGTCACCGCCATAACATTTCCAAGATCCGAGATCCCAGCCAACATCCTATTCACCTTTACGAGCAAATGCATTTTTCATGCAAAGACGCAAGGATCACAAGTGCCGGTTATCAGGTTCACGCTACCCCATAAAAGGAGCATCCGCTAACAACATTTTAAGCAAAGCTTAACAATTCCTAGATAGGTACGCAACACAGGCCCCGATCGAGTCAACCAGCATAAATATGCTAGTGAACGAACTGAGAAGGATAGTTGGTCTCAGAGTGCGCGCCGGAATGAGCCTACGCACACACCTATCCAATCACCACTCATACCGGACGCTCATTGCCCCGCTAACACCAATCTATCCAGCCAACCTTCTGATGTAATCAGATGATCAGTTGGAAGACGGATGAAACCAGGCCAAGACCGCGAAGCCGAAAATTCGATGTCGTGGGCAAATGGTCCACCGAAAAGTCCGGAAAAGCCGCCGGAAAAGTGACCGGACTGTCAACCCATCGGACCTCGCTTCGCTGCACCAAGCACTGGACGTTAACCCATACCGCTCGACGACCCACCCTTCCAGGCAGGCCAGGAGGTGCCTACCCCTTATATATACATTAAGCATTTTTCAGTCTTTCACCAAGACATCGATTCTGCTCCCGAGTATTTTGATGTAAAAAAAATACTTCGAATTTGAATCTGATTTTGCATGCTTCATATGTATGGTTGAGCTATTTTCTGGTAAATTTTCATAATTTTTCTTGCTTCTAACCATGTCTTTGATGCTACAAGGATCGGGTTCTCGGTCTAAAATGATGTCTATCGCAACTTTTGATTGAACTTGACATCTAGAACTCTTTATTGACATATTTGTGATGTTTCCTTTCAGAAAATTTTGTTCAAAAATATCAATTTTGAATTTTGGGTTGTACGGTGGTCTTGCACGCCAGACATGGATCGCTGCATGCAGACGGGATCGCTATGCAGACGGATCACTGCACGCAGACGCCCGCTCTGCGGCACGCTGGTCGTCCGCTCGCGGCACGCTGACGTCAGGCACGCTGGACGCCCGCTCCTGCACGCTGGTCGTCCGGCCAGTGCATCGGTCGCCCGGCCGTGCACGCCGCAGACGTCCGTTGCAGGTAACGCTGGACGCCCGTCCTCAGGCACGCTGGTCGTCCGGACCGTAGACGCTGGTCCGGGCTGTGCACGACGGATCAGTGCACGCAGGACGCCCCGCTCAGGCACGGCTCGCCCGCCTCGCACGCTGGACGTCCGGCTCACATTCGGTCGTCCGGCCAGCACGCTGGTCGCCCGTCTCGCACGCTGTACGCCCGCCGGCACGCTGACGCCCGCTCGCGGCACGCTGGTCGCCCGATCCGGCACGCTGGTCGCCGCTGTGCACGACGTGATCGCACGCAGACGCCCGCTGCTGCACGCAGACGCCCGCTCGTGCACGCAGTCGTCCGCTGCACGCAGGACGCCCGCTCGCGGCAAGACGACCGCCTCGCGGCACGCAGACGCACCGCTCAGGCACGCAGACGCCCGCCTGCGTACCAGGACCGTCCCGCAGCACCGGACCGCCGGCTGTCCACGGACTCGATTGCAGACGCAGACGTCCGCTGCACGCAGACGCCCGCTCGGGCACGCAGACGCCCGCCGCTGCACGCAGGACGCACCGCTCGTGCACGCAGACGCACCGCTCGGTGCACGCAGATTACCGCTCGTGCACGCAGGGATACCGCTCGCGTATCGCAGGACGCACCGCTCGTGGGCACGCAGACGCACCGCTCGCGGCACGCGACGCACTCGCTCGCGGCACGCGCAGACGCCCGTCAGGTACGTGACCGCCCGTCTCGCGGTAATTGATCGACCGGCCAGGTAACGGACTCGGGATCGCGTACGAGGTCGCCCGCTGCACGCAGGACGTTCGGCTGCTGCACGCAGACGCCCGCTCGGTGCACGCAGACGCCCGCTGCACGCAGGACGCCCACGCGCACGCAGACGCCCGCTCGCACGCAAGACGCACCGCTCAGGCACGCAGGACGCCCGCTCGCGCACCAGACCGCCCGCTCGCGTACCAGGACCGCCCGGCTCAAGGACTGATCGCACGCAGGTCGCCCGGCTGCTGCACGCTGACGTCCGCTCGGTAACGTGACGCCCGCTCAGGCACTCGAGCCCGGCGACGGACGACGGATACCGCCCGCCGCGCAGGTCGCCCGCTGCATGCAGACGATCAGTCGCCACGAGGTCGCCCGCTGCAGTAACGTAGACCGCTCGTGCACGCAGGTCGCCCGCCGCGTATCGCTGACGTACCGCCTGTAGACGCACGCTGGCGTATCGCCCGGCTGCACGCAGACGTACCGCCTGTGCACGCAGACGCCCGTCAGGTACGCAGATTTTCCGCTCGCGTTACGTCCGTTCAGGACGCACCGCCCGCTCGCGTACCTGTGACCGTCGGGTGTCACGGATTCCGATTGCACGC
>JAEACV010000559.1:45000-47649 GCA_016432835.1 Brassica nigra
CGCCTAAACGGCCATAGTCCTCTAGAAGCCGCCGCGGAAGTGGATGCCTCCACGAAGCTAGCTAGAGTTGAGGTCTCGCCTCATAACGGAATTAACCAGACAAATCGGCACCAACTAAGAACGCCATGCACCACCACCCATTAATCAAGAAAGCAGCCTACCTCAATCCTTACTATGTCCGACCTGGTAAGTTTCCCTCGAGTCAGTCTCCAGTTTCCAGTTCCACCCTGTGGTGCCCTTCCACATCTCTTTAAGTTTCAGCCTCATACCCATATACCGAACCCAAACTTGATTTCATAATGCCAGCCGAGTCCTAAAAGCAACATCCGCTGATCCCCGGGTCGCATCGCTTATGGTCAGACTCAGATCAGCATCTCATCGCCTTTCGAGCCCCAACTTTCGCTTCGACACGAAAACATCTGGCAATGCTTTCGCAGTTATTCGCCTTTCATAAATCCAAGAATTTCACCTCGACTATGAAATACGTAATGCCCCGATCGCCCTCAAGTAATTCTGATCCTGGTACAACAATAATAGGATCGAAATCCTATGATGTTATCCCATGCTAATGTATACAGAGCGTAGGCTTGTTTCTTTGAGCACTCTAATTTCTTCAAAGTAACAGCGACGAGAGGAACCACTCGCCAGTTAAGACCAGGAGCGATCATCGATGAAGGGACAACGGGTGTCGGCCGGGACCGCGACCCATCCCAAGGTTCAACTACGAGCTTTTAACCGCAACAACTTAATATATATTGAGCTGGAATTACCGCGCTGCTGGCACCAGACTTGCCCTCCAATGGATCCTCGTTATGGATTTAGATTGTATCATTCCATTACCACTCAAAGAGCCCGTATTGTTATTTATTGTCACTACCTCCCCGTGTCGATTGGGTAATTTGCGCTACCGCCTTCCTTGGATGTGGTAGCCGCTTCTCAGGCTCCTCTCCGAATCGAACCCTAATTCTCCACAACCCGCTACCACCATGGTAGGCCACTATCCTACCATCGAAGTGATAGGCAGAAATTTGAATGATGCGCGCCAGCACAAAGGCCATGCGATCCGCCGAAGTTATCATGAATCATCAGAGCAACGCAGAGCCCGCGCCGATCTTTTATCTAATAAATGCATCCCTTCCAGAAGTCGGGTTTGTTGCACGATAGCTCTAGAATTACTACGTTATCCGAAAGTAAGAGTTACCATCAAACAAACTATAATCGATTTAATGAGCCATTCGCAGCTTCACGCCTGAATTCGCTCATACTTACACATGCATGGCTTAATCTTTGAGACAAGCATATGACTACTGGCAGGATCAACCAGGTAGCATTCATAAATCACGCAAGACCTAGTCGTATTCCCCAAACGCAGGAAAGTGGGGAATGCATGGACTCGACTGCCATCTTTGTCCGAGACAACGTATAGCAGACAAGAATTGCTTCTAGTCACCGCCATAACATTTCCAAGATCCAGATCCCAGCCAACATCCTATTCACCTTTACGAGCAAATGCATTTTTCATGCAAAGACGCAAGGATCACAAGTGTCGGTTATCAGGTTCACTTCGCTACCCCATAAGGAGCATCCGCTAACAACATTTTAAGCAAAGCTTAACAATTCCTCTAGATAGGTACGCAACACAGGCCCCTGATCGTCAACCAGCATAAATATGCTAGTGAACGAACCGAGAAGGATAGTTGGTCTCAGAAGTCGCGCGAAAGCACGAGCCATGCATTACACAATACCATCCAATCACCACTCATACCGGACGCTCATTGCCCCGCTAACACCAATCTATCCAGCCAACCTTCTGATGTAATCAGATGATCAGTTGGAAGACGGATGAAACCAGGCCAAGACCGCAGGTTAAAATTCATGTCAGGCAAAATGGTCCACCGAAAAGTCACCGAAAAGCCGGAAAAGTGACCGGACTGTCAACCCATCGACCTCGCTTCGCGCTGCACCAAGCACTGGACGTTAACCCATACCGCTCGGACGACTCCACCCTTCCAGCAGGCCAGGGAGGTGCCTACCCTTATATATACATTAAGCATTTTTCAGCCTTTCACCGAGACATCGATTCTGCCCGAGTATTTTGATGTAAAAAAAAATACTTCGAATTTGAATCTGATTTTGCATGCTTCATATGCGGTTGCATTTTCTGGTAAATTTTCATAATTTTTTCTTGCTTCTAACCATGTCTTTTGATGCCAAGGATCGTTCTCTGGTTCAAATGATGTCTATCGCAACTTTGATTGGAACTTGACATCTGTAACTCTTTATTGACATATTTGTGATGTTTCCTTCAGAAAATTTTGTTCAAAAAATATCTTTTGAATTTTGGGTTGTACGGCGGTCTTGCACGCCGCAGGACATGGATCAGCGCATGACGCGGATCGCTAAGCAGACGCGGATCAGTGCACGCAGACGTCCGTCTGCGGCATCGGTCGCCCTCGCCTGGCACGCTGGACGTCCGTTTGCACTGATCCGTCATGCGACGCTGGTCCCGCATTGCGCACGGTCGCCGCTTTGTGCACGCTGTACGCCCGTTCGCGGCACGCTGACGTCCCGTCTGCGTAACGCTGGTCGTCCGGACCGGTAGACGCTGGTCGCCCGCTGTGCACGACGGGATCATGCACGCAGGACGCC
>JAEACV010000079.1:0-12500 GCA_016432835.1 Brassica nigra
AATTTAAGAGACCGCCCACCGAGTGATGTTCATCGTTTCGGTCGCTCGCTTCTGTGGTACATAATGATCCTTCCGAGGTTCACCTTACGGAAACCTTACTTAATTTCTCCTTCCTCTAAAGATAAGGTTTAGTGGACCTCAAGCGACGCAGACGGCGTCTACCCACGCCGCCAAATCCCAACACTTCACCGGATCATCTCCACCTAGGAGGTGTGTACAAAGGGCAGGATCAGTCAACGCCAGCTGATGACTCGCTACTAGGAATTCCTCGTAGAAGACCAACAATTGCAATGATCTATCCCCTATGATGAAATTTCAAAGATTACCCGGCCTGTCGCCAAGGTGAACTCGCTTGAATACATCACAGGGCCGGCCTGTAACATCTAAGGGCATCACAGACCTGTTATTGCCTCTAACTTCCTTGGCCTAAACGGCCATAGTCCCTCTATAGCCGGCCGAAGGGATGCTCCACGTGAGTTATTAGCAGGCTGAGGTCTCGCTCTCGCTAACGGAATTAACCACAATCGCCCACCAACTAAGAACGCCATGCACCACCACCCTAGAATCAAGAAAGAGCCTCAGTCCGTCAATCCTTACTATGTTCGACCTGTAAGTTTTGGTCATTAGCCGCAGGCTCCACTCCTGGTGGTGCCCTTCCGCCACTTTAAGTTTCAGCCTTCATAATAATCCCGAACCCAAAACTTTGATTTCATAAGGTGCAGGAGTCCTAAAAGCAACATCCGCTGATCCCTCGGCATCGCATCAAGCTGAGGCTCAGGACTAGGAGTATCTGATCGCCTTCGAGCCCCCAACTTTCGCTTCTGATTAATGAAAACATCCTTGGCAAATGTTGCAGTTGTTCGCTCTTCATAAATCCAAGAATTTCACCTCCACTATGAAATACTAATGCCCCGACTGTCCCTGTTAATCATTACTGATCCCGGTACAACACAATAGATCGAAATCCTATGATGTTATCCCATGCTAATGTATACAGAGCGTAGGCTTGCTTTGGAGCACTCTAATTTCTTCAAAGTAACAGCTAATGAGGAACCACCCGCCAGTTAAGACCAGGAGCGATCATCGACAGAAGGGGACAAGCCGACCGTTTCTGGGGCGGACCCGACCATCCCAAGGTTCAACTACAGCTTTTAATCAGAACAACTTAAATATACGCTTATTGGAGCTGGAATTACCATGCTGCTGGCACCAGACTTGCCTCCAATGGATCCCTAAGGATTTAGATTGTACTCTATTCCACTACCGCAACTCAAAGAGCCCTGGTATTGTTATTTATTGTCACTACCTCCCCGCATCGGGTAATTTGCGCTACCGCTGCCTCTTGGATGTGGTAGCCGCTTTCAGGCTCTCTCCGAATCGAACCCTAATTCTCCCACACTAAGCACACCATGGTAGGCCACTATCCTACCATCGAAGTTGATAGGCAGAAATTTGAATGATGCGCAGCACAGCGCCATGGCATCCCGCCGAAGTTATCATGAATCATCAGAGCAACGGGAGCCCCTGCCGACCTTTTATCTAATAAATGCATCCCTTCCAGAAGTCGGGTTTGTCACGATAGCTCTAGAATTACTACTGCTATCCGAAAGTAGTAGTTACCATCAAACAAACTATAATCGATTTAATGAGCCATTCGCAGCACACCTGAATTCATACTTACACATGCATGGCTTAATTCGGAGACAAGCATATGACTACTGGCAGGATCAACCAGGTAGCATTATAAATCACGGCAAGACCTAGTCGTATTCCCGCAAACGCAAGGAAAGGGGAATGACAAGGACTTCGACCATCATCTGTCCGAGACAAACGCGTTTAAGAGGACAAGAATTGCTTCTAGTCACCGCCATAACATTTCCAAGATCCGAGATCCCAGCCAACATCCTATTCACCTTTACGAGCAATGCATTTTTCATGCAAAGACGCAAGGATCACAAGTGTTTATCAGGTTCACGGCTACCCCATAAAGGAGGCTCCAACAACATTTTAAGCAAAGCTTAACAATTCTAGAGAATAATGGTGTCTCCCGATCGACAACCAGCATAAATATGCTAGTGAACGAACTGAGAAGGATAGCGGTCTCAGAGCTTGCGCGCAAGAGCATGTCAGCTCTGCATACACTAGCCATCCAATCACCACTCATACGCTCATTGACCAATCTATCCAGCCAACCTTCTGATGTAATCAGATGATCAGTTGGAAGACGGATGAAACCAGGCCAAGACCGCAGAAGCGCCAAAATTCATGTCGTGGGCAAAATGGTCCACCGAAAAGTTGCCGAAAAGCCGCCGAAAAGTGACCGGACTGTCAACCCATCGACCTCGCTTCGGCTGCACCAAGCACTGGACGTTAACCCATACCGCTCGACGACCCACCCTTTCCAGGCCAGGGAGGTGCCTACCCTTTATATATACATTAAGCATTTTTCAGTCTTTCACCGAGACATCGATTCGCTCCGGAGTATTTTGATGTAAAAAAAAATACTTCGAATTTGAATCTGATTTTGCATGCTTCATATGTATGGTTAGAGCTATTTCTGGTAAATTTTCATAATTTTTTTCGCTTCTAACCATGTCTTTGATGCCATGCGATCGGGTTCTGGTCTAAAATGATGTCTATCGCAACTTTTGATTGAACTTGACATCTAGAACTCTTTATTGACATATTTGTGATGTTTCCTTTCAGAAAATTTTGTTCAAAATATCAATTTTGAATTTTGGGTTGTACGGCGGTCTTGGCACGCCGCGACATGGATCGCGCATGGACGCAGGACGTGGATCAGTGCACGCAGGACGCCCGCTCGCACGCTGGTCGTCCGTCTGCGCTGACGCCCGCCTGTAACGGACGCCCGCTCACAAGACGCTGGTCGTCCGCTGTGCACGCTGGTCGCACGCTGACGCCCGCTCAGTACGCGGTCGCCGCACGCGTCCGGACTGGCACGCTGGTCGTCCGCTGTGCACGGACGTGATCAGTGCACGCAGTGCCGTCGGCTCGCGGCACGCGTCGCCCGTCTGCGGCACGCTGACGCCCGGCTCATGCTGGGTCGTCCGGGCTGTGCACGCTGGTCGCCCGCTTCGCACGCGTACGCCCGGCTCACGGACCGCCAGGCACGCTGGTCGTCTGATCAGTACGGCCGCCCGGCCAGGACGTGGATCGACTGCACGCAGACGCCCGCTGCACGCAGGACGCCCGCCGGTGCACGCAGGTCGCCCGTCTGCGCACGCAGACGCCGCTTGCGCACGTGATCGACCGCTTCAGGCACGCAGACGCACCGCTCTGGCACGCAGACGCCCGCTCAGTACCCGTGACCGCCCGCCTCAGGCACAGGACCGTCCGGCTGTCCACGACCTGGATCGTGCACGCAGACGCCCGCCGCTGCACGCAGACGCCCGCTGCAGGCACGGTATCCGGCCGCTGCACGCAGTGGACGCCGCCGCTCAGGCACGCAGATTCACCGCCTGCGGCACGCAGGACGACCGCCCAGATCGACCGCTCGCGCACGCAGGACGTCCGCCTGCACGCAGATTCACCGCTCCCAGACGCACCGCTCGTGCACGCAGACGCCCGCCTGCGTACCGGGACCGCCCGCTCAGGTATTCGGACCGCCCGCACGGATTCCCGATCCGCGCACGCATCGTCCGCCGCTGCACGCAGACGTCCGCCGCAGGACGCCTGTGCACGACGCCCGTAAGGCACGCAGATACCGCTGCACGCAGACGCCCGCTCGCACGCACGTGACGCACCGCTCGGCACGCTAGACGCCCGCTCGGTAATCGTGACCGCCCGCTCGGCAATTGACCGCCCGCCGTCCAAGGACCTGATTGCACGCAGGTCGTCCGGCTGCTGCACGCAGACGCCCGTCTGCACAGGACCGCCCGCTGCGTACCTGACCGGCCCGGCCGTACCGATCTGACCGCCAGCACGCAGGTCGCCTGGCTGCATAGACGCCGCTGGCACGCAGTGACCCACCGTCTGCGTAAGCAGGTCGCCCGCTGCACGCAGATCACCGCTCAGGCACGCAGGTCGCCCGCCGCTGCACGCAGACGCATCGTCAGGCACGCAGACGCCCGTCTGCACTGTGACCGCCCGCTCAGGCACCGTGACCGCCTGCCGTCCAATTGATCAGACGCAGACGCCCGCTCGCACGCAGGTCGCCCGTCAGTGCACACGCAGGACGCCCGCCGCTGCACGGAGGACGCCCGATTGTGCCTCGGGACGCTGCACGGCGACGGATCAGCACAATACGCCACCGGGTAGTTTGGTTTCATTTTCATGGACTGATCTTGAGTTTTTCATGGACAGTCCCAGTCCGATCAAATCATTCCCGCCAGACACACAGTCAAGTCCGCTAGTACATTTGGCTCGAAGCCATGGACTCGACGCTAGAGTTAAGTCCGACATTCGACCGTCAACTCGATTATTTAATCATATTCGCCGCCACACAATACCAGTCCGTGAGTAGATTTGGCTCATTTTATGGACTGATCGTTAGAGTTAAGTCGGACAGTCTTTACTCGATTAAATTCTTCCCGCCAGTACATATGATCAGTCCGTGTTGGATCGAAGTTTTCATGGACTGATCGGTTGGAGTTAAGTCTGAAATGTCCTTAGCTCGATTCAATCATTTTCCGCCGACATATGGCTAACTAAGTCCGTCCGTATGTTTTCTCGAAGCTTTTGTGTACTGATGGGACCAAGTGTACTGAAGGTATTGAACATTTCCCCTGACCTACCATGTCCTGATCGATCTATGTACTGATAGGAATGCATTTGTATCGAGTCGACAGCCGTGATGCACATGAACGTAACAGCCAAAGGAAATTTTCAGATTTTCCTGGTCTGATGGTCTCGCCATGATGCATTTGGGCGAGCCATGTGGTCTGACGGGATGCATTTCATCGATTTCTGAAAACTTGGTAGACCGATTTCTTCTAAGTAGTAATCTCAAACCTCGCCAACGCTTTTTTATAAACTTAGAAATTTTTTGGTTTTTTGTTTGTTTTAACGCTTGGGAGGAACATGAATGGAAAGGGGAGGGTCAATCTTAGCGACAGGGCTGAATTCGTGGATCGCGGGCGCAAGGCCACTTACAATACCCCGCCGCAGCATTTAAGTCGCCCCCAGCGATTCTACCCGCCGTGGTAATAATAATCTGGCGGTCCGAACGGCGCTCACGAACGGATTAGCCAACGACATCGCGGCTCGCCGGGCTCCTACTGAGGGTCGGCAATCGGGCGGGCACATGCTGCCGCTTCTAGCCCGGATTCTGACTTAGAGGCGCTCAGTCATAATCCAGCGACGTAGTAGCCATACATGGCTTTTCAACCAAGCCGATGACCAACAGCGAATCAACGGTTCCTCTCGCATTCAGTTGAATTACTATCGACGCGGCATCAGTAGGGTAAACTAACCTGTCTCACGACCTGCCCACGCCCCTATTGGTGGGTGAACAATCCAACACTTGGTGAATTCTCGCCACAATGATAGAAGAGCCGACATCGAAGGATCAAAAAACGCCGCTATGAACGCTTGCTGCTACAAGCCAGTTATCCCTGTGGTAACTTTTCTGACACCTCTAGCTTCAAATTCAAGGTCTAAAGGATCGATAGCCACGCCACGGTTCAGACTGCATTCGAAAATCAGAATCAAACGAAGCTTTTACCCTTTGTTCCACACGAGATTTCTGTTCTCGCTGAGCTCATCTAGGACACCTGCGCTATCTTTAACAGCCAAACTCCCCACCTGACAATGTCCTCGCCGGATCGATTCACCGGGCTTAGTCTTGATCTAAAAGAAGGTTGTTACCCGCCCGGTTCACGGAGTAAATAACGCTAAAAGTAGTGGTATTTCACTCATACGAGCTCCCACTTATTCTACACCTCTCAAGTCATTTCACAAAGTCGGACTAGAGTCAAGCTCAACAGGGTCTTCTTCCCCGCTGATTCTGCCAAGCCCGCCCCTTGGCTGTGGTTTCGCTGGATAGTGACAGGACAGTGGGAATCTCGTTAATCCATTCATGCCACCACCAGATGACGAGGCATTGGCTACTTTAAGAGAGTCATAGTTACCCACCAAGCCAATTCCCGCTATTGAATTTCTTCACTTTGACATTCGTGAGCACCGCAGAAATCACATTGCGCTAGCATCCGCAGGGACCATCGCAATGCTTTGTTTTAATTAAACAAATGGATTCCCCGTCCGCTTCAGTTCTGAGTTGGCTGTTCGACGCCCAAGAAACTCCCCGAGTTGTTCCCAGTCCGTCCCCGCCGACACGCACGCCGCTTCCGCCAAGTAGCAGCTCGAAAGCAGTCCGCCAACAGCCGACGGTTCGAACTGGGATCTTCGAGCCCAGCCCTCGAGCCAACTTTTCCGGTTACGGATCCATTTTCACTTCCCTTGCCTACATTGTTCCATCGACTGCAGGCTGTTCACCTTGGAGACCTGATGCGGCATGAGTACGACCGCGAGCGCACTCGTCCTCCGGATTTTCGGGCCGGAATGCACCGACACCACGCTGACGCAGGTGCTCTTTCCAGCCGCTGGACTCTACCTCCGCTGAGCCGCTTCCAGGGTGGGCAGGCTGTTAAACAGAAAAGATAACTCTTTCCGAATTCCCGCCGACGCCTCCGACTCCCCTAACGCTACAACCGCCACGCCCCGTTCCGAATTTTAACCGGATCCCTTTCGGTTCAAAGCGCTTATCGACGGTTTCCGACTTAGGATCGACTAACCCATGTGCAAGTGCCGCTCATGGAACCTTTCCCTTCTTCCTTCAAAGTTCTCATTTGAATATTTGCTACTACCACCAAGATCTGCACGACGCCGCTCCGCCTTCCTAGGTTTTGCAGCCGCACACGCCTCCTACTCATCGAGGTCTGGCTTTGCCCCGACGTCGGTATAGTCGCCTGCCATCCATTTTGGCTAGTTGATTCGGCAGTGAGTTGTTACACACTCCTTAGCGGATTTCACTTCCATGACCACCGCCCCGCTGTCTTAATCGACCAACACCCTTTGTGGGTTCTAGGTTACAAGAGTCAGCACCGTGAACTCGCTTCCGCTCATCCCAAGATCGCTACTCAAAAATGGCCCACTTGAGCTCGATTCGCGGATGGCTCAACAAAGCAGCCACCCCGGCCCTACCTATTTAAAGTTTGAGAATGTCGAGGGCATACCGCATGCCTCTAATCATTGGTTTTACCCGATAACTCGCTTCGAAGCCCAGCTATCCCGAGGGAAACTTCGAGGGAACCAGCTACTGATGGTTCGATTAGTCTCTATACCCAAGTCGATTTAACGATTTGCATCGCCAGATCGCTATGGCCTCCACCAGAGTTTCCTCTCGCTTCACCCAGGCATAGTTCACCATCTTCGGTCCCGACAGCATGCTCACACTCAACCCTTCTCGATCAAGGTCGGTCGGTAGTGCACCCGCAGGGATCCTACCAATCAGCTTCCTTACTTTACGGGTTTACTCACCCGCTGACTCGCATTCACATGCCGACTTTGGTCCGTTTCAAGACGGGTCGAATGGGAGCCCACAGGCCGACGCCCAGCACGCGATGCCGAGGCACCGTGAGGCGCTGTGCAGACCACGATTAAGGCAGCGACGCCTCCGCTGGCGTGAATAAAGCCCGGCTTAGGCCACCGCTTTAATCCGCCGGTCCACGCCGATCGATCGGGCGGACCGGATTGTTCGCTCAAGATCCGACCGGACGCATCGCCGCCCCATCCGCTTCCCTCCGACAATTTCAAGCACTCTTCGACTCTCTTTTCAAAGTCCTTTTCATCTTTACCTCGCGGTACTTGTTCGCCATCGTCTCTCGCCCATATTTAGCCTTTCGAATTCTACCGATCAGCTGCATTCCCAAACAACCCGACGTAGACAAATTGCCAGCGCAGGGTCCGCACGAGGCTCTCACCTCTCTCGCTCTTTCCAGGGAACTTGGGTCCGTCCGCTGAGGACGCCCAGACTACAATTCGAACAAGACGCCCATTTTCGTTGGCTCTTCCCGTTCGCCGCTACTAAGGGAATCCTGTTAGTTTCTTTTCCTCCGCTTATTGATATGCTTAAACTCAGCGGTGATCCCGCCTGACCTGGGTCGCGTTGAGGACTTTGGGTCATCGAGCTTTGACCGAACGACCGACGATATTACAGGCTTGAATTCACCACCGCATGTCGAGACGCTCCGGCTCTTTAGCTCGATTTTGGCCAACCGCTGCGCGTAACACACGGAGACCAGCTTCCGGCCCCATATCCTCGGAGGATGGGGACGACGAGTGACACCCAGCAGACGCGCTCCCTCGCCGGTTTGGGCGCAACTTCGCTCAAAGACTCGATGGTTCACGGGATTCGCACTACACCAAGTATCGTGATTTCGCCACGCTTCATCGATGAGCCGATATCCGCGTCGGTGAGTCGCTTTTAGACTTTACATTGCAGCACTACTCAACAAACACCGCCTCCCGTTGGCGAAGCGCATCGTTTAGTTGCATGTTCCTTGACACTTTTCGCCGGGTTTGGTGAACCGGTTGCGCGCACGATCCGACCGAGACCTAAGTAAGTTGAACCGGACGGAACACATAACCACGGAAATCGGCAGGCACGGAATCGCTAAGAGACCGCCCACCGAGTGTGATGTTTCATCGCTCTCGGTCGCTCGCTTCCGGTAACGATAATGATCCTTCCGCAGGTTCACCTACGGAAACCTTTGTTACGACTTCTCCTTCCTCTAAATGATAAGGTTTAGTGGACTTTCGCGACGCCGCAGACGGCTAACCACCCACGCTGATCCAACACTTCACCGGATCATTCAATCGTAGGAGCGACGGGCGGTGTGTACAAAGGGCAGGACGTAGTCAACGCCAGCTGATGACTCGCGCTACTAGGAATTCCTCGTGAAGACCAACAATTGCAATGATCTATCCCCATCACGCATGAAATTTCAAAGATTACCCGGCCTGTCGCCAAGGTGTGAACTCGCTGAATACATCAGTGTAGGCGGCGGCCCGTAACATCTAAGGGCATCACAGACCTGTTATTGCCTCAAACTTCCTTGGCCTAAACGCCATAGTCCCTCTAAGAAGCCGGCCGAAGGGATGCCTCCACGAAGCTAGTTAGCAGGCTGAGGTCTCGCTCGCTAACGGAATTAACCAGACAAATCGCCCACCAACTAAGAACGCCATGCACCACCACCCATAGAATCAAGAAAGAGCTCTCACCGTCAATCCTTACTATGTCCTGACCTGGTAAGTTTCCCCTGTCAGTCAATTGCCGCAGGCTCCACTCCCGTGGTGCCCTTCCCACACCTTTAAGTTTCAGCCTTACACCATACTTGAACCCAAAACTTTGATTTCATAGGTGCCAGCGGAGTCCTAAAAGCAACATCCGCTGATCCCTCGGTCGGCATCGCTTATGGTTGAGACTAGACGTATCTGATCGCCTTCGAGCCCCCAACTTTCGCTCTGATTAATGAAAACATCCTTGGCAAATGCGAGTTGTTCGCCTTTCATAAATCCAAGAATTTCACCTCTGACTATGAAATTTAATGCCCCGACTGTCCCTCGCTAATCATTACTCCATCCCGGCAACAACACAATAGATCGAAATCCTATGATGTTATCCCATGCTAATGTATACAGAGCGTAGGCTTGCTTTGAGCACTCTAATTTCTTCAAAGTAACAGCGACGAGGAACCAATCGCCAGTTAAGACCAGGAGCGATCATCGACAGGGAAGCCGACCGGTGCCGGCGGACCGGGCGACCATCCCAAGGTTCAACTACGAGCTTTTTAACTGCAACAACTTAAATATACGCTATTGGAGCTGGAATTACCGCGGCTGCTGGCACCAGACTTGCCCTCCAATGGATCCTCGTAAGGATTTAGATTGTACTATTCCACCACTGCACTCAAAGAGCCCGTATTGTTATTTATTGTCACTACCTCCCCGTCGATTGGGTAATTTGCGCTACCGCTGCCTTCCTGGATGTGGTAGCCGCTTTCAGGCTCCTCTCCGAATCGAACCCTAATTCTCCGCCACCCGCTACTACCATGGTAGGCCACTATCCTACCATCGAAAGTCGATAGGGCAGAAATTTGAATGATGCGCCGCCAGCACAAAGGCCATGCGATCCGCCGAAGTTATCATGAATCATCAGAGCAAACGGCAGAGCCCGCCGACCTTTTATCTAATAAATGCATCCCTTCCAGAAGTCGGGTTTGTCGACGATAGCTCTAGAATTACTACGGCTATCCGAAAGTAGTAGTTACCATCAAACAAACTATAATCGATTTAATGAGCCATTCGCAGCTTCACACCTGAATTCGCTCATACTTACACATGCATGGCTTAATCTTTGAGACAAGCATATGACTACTGGCAGGATCAACCAGGTAGCATTCATAAATCAATGCAAGACCTAGTCGATTCCCGCAAACGCAAGGAAAGTGGGAATGCATAAGGACTCACTGGCCATCTTTTGTCCGAGACAAACGCGTTTAGAGGACAAGAATTGCTTCTAGTCACCGCCATAACATTTCCAAGATCCGAGATCCCAGCCAACATCCTATTCACCTTACGAGCAAATGCATTTTTCATGCAAAGACGCAAGGATCACAAGTCGGTTATTCGTTCACTCGCTACCCCATAAAGGAGCATCCGCTAACAACATTTTAAGCAAAGCTTAACAATTCCCTAGATAGGTACGCAACACAGGCCCCGATCGAGTCAACCAGCATAAATATGCTAGTGAACGAACTGAGAAGGATAGTTGGTCAGTACGCGCGCCGCATAATGAGCTTCCACAGACACTGCTATCCAATCACCACTCATACGGACGCTCATTGCCCCGCTAACACCAATCTATCCAGCCAACCTTCTGATGTAATCAGATGATCAGTTGGAAGACGGATGAAACCAGGCCAAGACCGTAAGCCGTAAAAATTCGATGTCAGCAAAATGGTCCACCGAAAGTCCGGAAAAGCCGCCGGAAAAGTGACCGGACTGTCAACCCATCGACCTCTTTCGCCCAAGCACTGGACGTTAACCCATACCGCTCGACGACCCACCCTTCCGTGCAGGCCGGGAGGCTCTACCCTTTATATATACATTAAGCATTTTTTCAGTCTTTCACCAAGAGACATCGATTCGCTCCGGAGTATTTTGATGTAAAAAAATAATTTCGAATTTGAATCTGATTTTTGCATGCTTCATATGTATGGTTGTGCTATTTTCTGGTAAATTTTCATAATTTTTCTGCTTCTAACCATGTCTTTGATGCTACAAGGATCGGTTCTCTGGTCTAAAATGATGTCTATCGCAACTTTTGATTGAACTTGACATCTAGAACTCTTTATTGACATATTTGTGATGTTTCCTTTCAGAAAATTTTGTTCAAAAATATCAATTTTGAATTTTGGGTTGTACGGTGGTCTTGGCACGCAGACATGGATCGCATGTGACGGATCGCATGCGGTGACGGATCGTGCACGCAGGACGCCCGTCGTGCACGCTGGTCGCCCGCCTGGCACGCTGACGCCCGTCTCAGGCACGCGGACGCCCGGCGCGACGCTGGTCGCCCCTTGCACGCTGGTCGCCGCTGCGCACGCCCGTTCGCGGCACGCTGGACGCCCGTCGCACGCTGGTCGCCCGGGCTGTGCACGGACGCGGATCGTGCACGCAGACGCCCGCCTCGCGTCGGCCGCCCGTCTGCACGCTGGACGCCCGTTCAAGACGCTGACGCCCGGCTCGTACGCTGGACGTCGTCCGGCTCGCGGCATCGCGGTGACGCCCGTCTGCGGCACGCTGACGCCCGCTCAGGCATCGGTCGTCCGACTGCGGCACGCTGTCGTCCGGCCAGGTACCGGACGCGGGATTGCTGCACGCAGACGCCCGCTGCACGCAGACGCCCGGCTCGCACGCAGGTCGCCCGTCTGCACGCAGGACGCCCGCCTGCGGCACGCAGATTCCACCGCTCGGTGCACGCAGGACGACCGCTCAGCACGCACGCCCGTCGCGCACCAGACCGCCCGCTCGCGCATTCGTGACCGCCCCGGCCCATGACTGGTCACAGACGACCGCCGCTGCACGCAGACGCCCGCTCGCTGCACGCAGACGCCCGCCTGCGCACGCAGACGCACCGCTCAGGTAACGCAGGACGACCGTCTGCACGCAGACGCCCGCCTGGGCACGCAGATTCCACCGCTCAGGCACGGTGACCACCGCCTCGTGCACGCAGACGGCCGCACGCAGACGACCGTCGCACGCAGGACGCCCGCTCGCGCACGTGACCGCCCGTCTGCGTAATCGTGACCGCCCGCCGCGGTACGACTCGACCGCACGCGTCGCCCGCTGCACGCAGACGTCCCGCTGCACACGCAGACGCCCGTCTGCACGCAGACGCCCGCCGCTGCACGCAGACGCCCATCGCACGCAGACGCCCCGCGCACGCAGACGCACCGCCTGCACGCAGACGCCCGCCT
>JAEACV010000079.1:17500-22500 GCA_016432835.1 Brassica nigra
GCTCGCTTCCGTGGTACGACAATGATCCTTCCGCAGGTTCACCACGGAAACCTTGTTACGACTTCTCCTTCCTCTAAATGATAAGGTTTAGTGGACTTCTCGCGACGCAGACGGCGAACCACCCACGCCGCCGCGATCCAACACTTCACCGATCATTCAATCGGTAGGAGCGACGGGCGGTGTACAAAGGGCAGGACGTAGTCAACGCAGCTGATGACTCGCGCCTTAGGAATTCCTCGCGAAGACCAACAATTGCAATGATCTATCCCCATCACGATGAAATTTCAAAGATTACCCGGCCTGTCGGCCAAGGTGTGAACTCGCTGAATACATCAGCAGAAGGTGCGCCCGTAACATCTAAGGCATCACAGCACTGTTATTGCCTCAACTTCGCCTAAACGCCATAGTCCTCTAAGAAGCCGCCGTGAAGGGATGCCTCCACGTAGCTAGTTAGCAGGCTGAGGTCTCGCTCGCTAACGGAATTAACCAGACAAATCGCTCCACCAACTAAGAACGCCATGCACCACCACCCATAATCAAGAAAGAGCTCAGTCATCAATCCTTACTATGTCCGACCTGGTAAGTTTCCGGTTGAAGTCAAATTAAGCCGCAGGCTCCACTCCGGTGGTGCCCTTCCACAACCTTTAAGTTTCAGCCTTTATACCATACTCCGAACCCAAAACTTTGATTCATAAGGTGCCAGCGAGTCCTAAAAGCAACATCCGCTGATCCCTGGTCGGCATCGCTTATGGTGAGACTAGACGGTATCCGATCGCCTTCGAGCCCCCAACTTTCGCTTCGATTAATGAAAACATCCTCGCAAATGCTTTCGCAGTTGTTCGCCTTTCATAAATCCAAGAATTTCACCTCTGACTATGAAATTTAATGCCCCGACTGTCCCTCGCTAATCATTACTCGATCCCGGTACAACACAATAGATCGAAATCCTATGATGTTATCCCATGCTAATGTATACAGAGCGAGGCTTCTTTGAGCACTCTAATTTCTTCAAAGTAACAGCGACGAGGAACGACCCGCCAGTTAAGACCAGGAGCGATCATCGCATGTAAGGGACAAGCCGACCGTGCCGGGCGGACCGGCACCCATCCCAAGGTTCAACTACGAGCTTTTAACCGCAACAACTTAAATATACGCTTATCGAGCTGGAATTACCGCTGCTGCTGGCACCAGACTTGCCCTCCAATGGATCCTCGCTAAGGATTTAGATTGTAATTATTCCAATTACTGACTCAAAGAGCCTGTATTGTTATTTATTGTCACTACCTCCCCGTGTCGATTGGGTAATTTGGCCGCTGCCTTCCTTGATGTGGTAGCCGCTTCTCGGCCCTCCGAATCGAACCCTAATTCGCCACCCGCTACTACCATGGTAGCCACTATCCTACCATCGAAAGTCGATAGGCAGAAATTTGAATGATGCGCCGCCAGCACAAAGGCCATGATCCGCCGAAGTTATCATGAATCATCAGAGCAACGGCAGAGCCCGCTACGACCTTTTATCTAATAAATGCATCCCTTCCAGAAGTCGGGTTTGTTGCACGATAGCTTTGTAATTACTACGTTATCCGAAAGTAGTAGTTACCATCAAACAAACTATAACGATTTAATGAGCCATTCGCAGCTTCACACATTGAATTCGTTTATACACATGCATGGCTTAATCTTTGAGACAAGCATATGACTACTGGCAGGATCAACCAGGTAGCATTCATAAATCACGCAAGACCTAGTCGATTCCGCAAACGCAAGGAAAGTGGGAATGCAAGGACTTGACCCATCTTTGTCCGAGACAAACGTATGCAACAGACAAGAATTGCTTCTAGTCACCGCCATAACATTTCAAGATCCGAGATCCCAGCCAACATCCTATTCACCTTTACGAGCAAATGCATTTTCATGCAAAGACGCAAGGATCACGTGCTGTCGGCTATCAGGTTCACGGCTACCCCATAAAAGGAGCATCCGCTAACAACATTTTAAGCAAAGCTTAACAATTCCTCTAGATAGGTACGCAACACAGGCCCCGATCGAGTCAACCAGCATAAATATGCTAGTGAACGAACTGAGAAGGATAGTTGGTCTCAGAATCGCGAGCACGAGCCTACGCACTAAATACCTATCCAATCACCACTCATACGCCGACGCTCATTGCCCCGCTAACACCAATCTATCCAGCCAACCTTCTGATGTAATCAGATGATCAGTTGGAAGACGGATGAAACCAGGCCAAGACCGCAGGCCAAAATTCGGCGTCGTGGGCAAAATGGTCCACCGGAAAGTCGCCTAAAAGCCGCCGAAAAGTGACCGGACTGTCAACCCATCGACCTCGCTTCGCGGCTGCACCAAGCACTGGACGTTAACCCATACCGCTCGACGACCCACCCTTCCAGGCAGGCCGTGGAGGTGCCTACCCCTTATATATACATTAAGCATTTTTCAGTCTTTCACCAAGAGACATCGATTCTCGCTCCGAGTATTTTGATGTAAAAAAAATACTTCGAATTTGAATCTGATTTTGCATGCTTCATATGTATGGTTGAGCTATTTTCTGGTAAATTTTCATAATTTTTTTGCTTCTAACCATGTCTTTTGATGCCAAGGATCGGGTTCTCGGTCTAAAATGATGTCTATCGCAACTTTTGATTGAACTTGACATCTAGAACTCTTTATTGACATATTTGTGATGTTTCCTTTCAGAAAATTTTGTTCAAAAATATCAATTTTGAATTTTTGGGTTGTACGGTCTTCACGCAGACATGGATCAGTGCATGCAGACGTGGATCGCGCAGACGGATCAGTGCACGCAGACGTCCGCTCAGGCATGGTCGCCCGCTCAGGCACGCGACGACCGCCTGTGCACGCTGACGTCCCGCTCGACGCGGCCGCCCCGCTGTACGCTGGTCGCCCCTCCAGGCATCGGTACGCCCGCTCAGCACGCGGACGTCCGCCTGCGCACGTCGTCCGACCAGACGCTGGTCGCCCCGCTGTGCACGGACGTGATCAGTGCACGCAGGACGCCCGCCTCGCACGCTGGTCGCCCGCCCGCGCACGGACGCCCGGCTCGCGACGCTGGTCGCCCCATTGCACGCGGTCGCCCGCTCGTGCACGCAGATCCCGCCTGCGGCACGCGACGCCCGCTCGGTGCACGCTGGCCGCCCGATCGCATGGTCGCCCCTGTGCACGACGCGGATCGTGCACGCAGACGCCCGCTGCACGCAGGACGCCCGCTGCACGCAGGTCGCCGGCCGCTGCACGCAGACGCCCGTCAGGCACGCAGACGACCGCTCGGTGCACGCAGACGCACCGCCTGTGCACGCAGACGCCCGCTCGGCACTGTGACCGCCCGCTCGCGGTACCGTGACCGCCCGCCGTCCACGGACCGGATCGCACGCAGACGCCCGCTGCTGCACGGACGCCCGCCTGCGTGCACGCAGACGCCCGCTGCTGCACGCAGACACCGCTCCGTGCACGCAGACGACCGCCCGTGCACGCAGATCACCGCCTGTGCACGCAGGACACCGCCTGCACGCAGTGACGCACCGCTCGCGCACGCAGGACGCACCGCTCGCGCACGCAGACGACCGCTCGGCACGCAGACGCCCGCTCGCGTACCCGTGACCGTCCGTCATTGTGACCGCCCCGGCCGCACGACCGATCGCACGCAGGTCGTCCGCCGCTGCACGCAGACGCCCGCTGCGCACGCAGACGCCCGCTCGTAACGCCCGCCGCTGCACGCAGACGCCCATCGCTGCACGACGCCCGCTCAGGTGCACGCAGGATCACCGTCAGGCACGCAGACGCCCGCTCGGTGCACTGTGACCGCTCGCGCACCAGACCGTCCCGTCTGGCGACCTGACTGCACGCAGTCGCCCGCTGCACGCAGGACGCCCGTCAGGTATCAGGACCGTCCGTGCAGGCACTCGACCGCCCGGCCTGTGCACGGCCTCGATCGCTGCACGCAGGTCGCCCGCTGCTGCACGCAGACGCCCGCTGCGCACGCAGACGACCGCCAGGCAAGCGTCGCCCGCTGCACGCAGACCACCGCTCGTGCACGCAGGTCGCCCGCTGCACGCAGACGCACCGCTCAGGCACGCAGGATCCCGCTCGTGCACTGTGACCGCCCGCTCAGTACCGTGACCGCCCGCCCACGGACTGATCGCACGCAGGACGCCCGTCACGACGCAGGTCGCCCGCCGCACGCAGACGCCCGCTGCACGGAGGACGCCCGATCGTGCTCGAGGACGCCTCCGCGCACGGCGACGTGGATCAGCACAACACCAGTCCGTAGTGTTTGGCTCGATTTTTCACGATGATCCTGAAGTTCATGGACAGTCCCAGTCCGATCAAATCATTCCCGCCTGACACAAATAAGTCCGCCTAGTACATTTGGCTCGAAGTTTCATGGACTCGACGTTAGAGTTAAGTCTGACATTCGATCGCTCAACTCGATTATTTAATCATATTCCGCCAGCACAATAACAGTCCGTGAGTAGATTTGGCTCGATTTTTATGGACTGATCGCGAAAGTTAAGTCTGGACAGTCTTTAGCTCGATTAAATTCTTCCTCAGTACATATGATCAGTCCGTTGGATCGAAGCCATGGACTGATCGGTTGGAGTTAAGTCTGAAATGTCCTTAGCTCGATTCAATCATTTTCCACAAGATATGGCTAACTAAGTCCGTCCGTATGTTTTCCTCGAAGTTTTGTGTACTGATGGGACCAAGTGTACTGAAGGTATTGAACATTTCCCTTGACCTACTCATGTCCTGATCGATCTATGTACGATAGGAATGCATTTGTATCGAGCCGACAGCCAGGATGCACATGAACAGTAACAGCCAAAGGAAATTTTCAGATTTTCTCTGGTCTGATGGTCTCATGATGCATTTGGGCGAGCCATGGTCTCGACGGGATGCATTTCATCGATTTCTGAAAACTTGCGCGACCGATTTCTTCTAAGTAGTAATCTCAAACCTCGCCA
>JAEACV010000079.1:27500-45000 GCA_016432835.1 Brassica nigra
ACGTTAGAGTTAAGTCTGGACATTCGACTGCTCAACTCGACATTTAATCATATTCTGCCAGCACACACAGTCAGTCCGCGGAGTAGATTTGGCTCGATTTTTTATGGACTGATCGTTAGAAGTTAAGTCCGACAGTCTTTTGCCCGATTAAATTCTTCCCGCCAGTACATATGATCAGTCCGTGGTCGATCGAAGTTTTCATGGACTGATCGGCCGAGTTAAGTCTGAAATGTCCTTAGCTCGATTCAATCATTTTCCTACGCTATATGGCTAACTAAGTCTGTCCCTATGTTTTCCTCGAAGTTTTTGTGTACTGATGGGACCAAGGTACTGAAGGTATGAACATTCTCGACCTACCTCATGTCCTGATCGGATCTGTACGATAGGAATGCATTTGTATCGGTCGCCAGCCAGGATGCACATGAACGTAATGAGCCAAAGGAAATTTTCAGATTTTCCTGTGGTCCTGATGGTCTCACATGCATTCGGGCGTTTACGCGGTCTGGATTCGAGGATGCATTTCATCAGACTTCTGAAAATCCTTAAAAGACCCATTTCTTCAAGTAGTAATCTCAAACCTCGCCAACGCTTTCTTTATAAACTTAGAAATTCGGGTTTTTTGTTTGTTTTAACGCTTGGGAGGAACATGTGAATGGAAAGGGGAGGGTCAATCTTAGCTTAATAAAGGGTTGAATTAGTGGATCGTGGCAGCAAGGCCACTCGCCACTTACAATACCCCCGCTGCATTTAAGTCGCCTGCAAAGGATTCACCCACGGTACACACTATATGTCCAACTACGGCTCACGAATCCTTACCAGCCTAACGACACGTCGCCTTTGGGGAGTCAAGTTCTACCGAGGGTCGGCACGGGCGGCGGGCACATGCGTCGCTTCTAGCCCGGATTCTGACTTCTAGAGGCGCTCAGCCATAATCCAGCTTATTTGCGCTTTCACATCGCTTTTCAACCGCATGACCAATTGTGCTAATCAACGGTTCCTCCTCGCATCAGGTTGAATTACTATCGCGACGCTGGCATCGTAGGGTAAAACTAACCTGTCTCACGACGGTCTAAAACCCAGCTCACGCTCCCTATCGTGGGTGAACAATCCAACACTGGTGAATTTGCTTCAATGATAGAAGAGTCGACATCGGCGATCAAAAGCAACGCCGCTATGAACGCTTGGCTGCCACAAGCCAGTTATCCCTGTGGTAACTTTTCTGACACCTCTAGCTTCAAATTCAAGGTCTAAAGGATCGATAGGCCACTACCTGCTCAGATTCGCATCGAAAATCGAATCAAACGAAGCACTTTGCTCCATTACCTATGAATTTCTGTTCTCGCGAGCCATCTAGACACCTGGCGCTATCTTTAACAGATGTGCCGCCCAGCCAAACTCCCCACCGACAATGTCCTCCGGCCGGATCGAATTCACCGGTTTAGTCTTGGATCTAAAAGCATGGGTTGTTACCCCGCCTCGCTCACTCAGGGAGTAAGTAAAATAACGCAAAAGTAGTGTATTTCACTGTCGAGCTCCCACTTATTCTACACCTCTCAAGTCATTTCACAAAGTCGATCAGAGTCAAGCTCAACAGGTCTTTCCTTCGCTGATTCTCGCGATAGATAGATTTAATTGATTTTGGTTGAATACCCTTCACTTTGACATTCGTGAGCATCGGCAGAAATCATCACATTGGGCGCTAGCATCCCAGGACCATCGCAATGCCGGTTTTAACTGTTTGATTCCCTTGTCCGCATTCAGTTCGAAGTTGGCTGTTCGACGCCAAGAAACTCCCCGAGAGTGCTGTTCCCAACCGCCCCTCGCCGACATCGCATCGTACGCTTCCGCCGCTGCTAGCAGCGCCTCGGAGCAGTCCGCCAACACGACGGGTTCGAACTGGGATCTTCGAGCCCAGCCCCTGAGCCAATCCTTTCCGGGTTACGGATCCATTTTGCCGAATTTCCCTTGCCTACATTGTTCCATCGACTGCAGGCTGTTCACCTGGAGACCTGATGCGTTATGAGTACGCACCGCGATGCACTCGTCCTCCGATTAAGGGTCGGAATGCACGGACACCACGCGACGCGGTGCTCTTTTCCAGCCGCTGACTCCTACTGAGCCGCTTCTGTGGTGGGCAGGCTGTTAAACAGAAAAGATAACTCTTTCCCGAATTCCGCCGACGCCTTCCCGGACTTCTTAACGCCAACCGCCATTCCTTGCCCGGAATTTTAACCGACTTTTCAAGTTCGCGATAAGCGCTATCGACGGTTTCCCACTCTGGATCGACTAACCCATGTGCAAGTGCCGCTCACATGGAACCTTCCCTCTTCGCCTTCAAAGTTCTCATTTGAATATTTGCTACTACCACTCAAGATCTGCACCGACGTCGTTCACTGCTCGCTACTTAGGTTTCAGAGCGACCGCCCTCCTACTCATCGAGGTTCGGCTCTTGCCCCCGACGTCAGTATAGGTCGCTAGCTTCAGCCATCCATTTTCGGGCTAGTTGATTCGCAGGTGAGTTGTTACACTCCTTAGCGGATTTCGACTTCCATGACCACCCCCGTCTCTTAATCGACCAACACCCTTTGTGGGTTCTAGGTTAGCAAGAAGTCAGCAATCGTGAACCTGCTTCCGGCTCATCCCCAAGATCGCTCGCTACCAAAATGGCCCACTGAGCTCGATTCCGTGGATGGCTCAACAAAGCAGCCACCCCGCCCTACCTATTTAAAGTTTGAGAATAGTCGAGGGCATTGCTCCGATGCCTCTAATCATTGGTTTACCCGATAGAACTCGCTTCCGAAGCTCCAGCTATCCAGAGGGAAACTTCGAGGGAACCAGCTACTAGATGGTTCGATTAGTCTTCGCCCCTATAACAGTCCAACGATTTGCATCGCCAGACGCCATGGCCTCCACCAGAGTTTTCCTCGCCTCACCGCCAGGCATAGTTCACCATCTTTCGGTCCCGACAGCATGCTCACACTGAACCCTTCGAAGATCAAGGTCGGTCGGTAGTGCACCAGGGATCCTACCAATCAGCTTCCTTACGCCTTTACGGGTTTACTTCCACCGCCGACTCGCATACACATGTCAGACTCCTTGGTCCGTTTCAAGACGGGTCGAATGGGGATACAGGCCGACGCCTCGAGCACGCAGATGCCGAGGCACGCCAGAGGCGCTGTTGCAGACCACGACATAAGCAGCGACGCCTCCTGCTGCATAAAGCCCGCTTAGGCCACCGCTTCTTTAATCCGTCCACGCCTTGAATCGGACGGCGGACCGATTGTTCGCTCAAGATCCGACCGGACGCATCGCCGCCCCCATCCGCCTCCTCCCCGACACAAGCACTCTTTGACTCTCTTTTCAAAGTCCTTTTCATCTTTACCCGCGGTATTTTGTTCGGCTTCTACCATATTTAGCCTTCGACGAATTTACCGCCCGATCAGCTGCATTCCAAACAACCCGACCAGATACCGTAAGGCTGGTCCGGGCACGACGGCTTCACCCTCTCCGCGCCCCTTTCCAGGGAACTTGGTCCGGTCCGTCGCTGAGGACGCTTCTCCGACTACACCAACGCCGAAGACGCCATTTTCAAGCCGGCTCTTCCCCTGCTCGCCGCTACTAAGGGAATCCTGTTAGTTTCTTTTCCTCCTTTATTGATATGCTTAAACTCAGCTGTGATCCCGCTTGACCTGGGTCGCGAGAGGACTTTGGGTCATCGAGCGGACCGAACGACCGAACGATATTACGAGGCTTGAATTCACCACCGCATGTCGACGCCCTCGGCGCTCTCTTAGCTCGATTTGGCCAACCGCCGCGGTAACACGGAGACCAGCTTCCGGCCCCATATCCTCGAGGATGGGGACGACGATTTGTGACACCAGTGCAGACGTGCCTCGCCAGAAGGTTGGCAACTTATGCTCAAAGACTCGATGGTTCACGGATTCCGCATTCACACCAAGTATCGATTTCGCCACGCTCTTCATCGATGCGAGCCGAGATATCCGCTCGGTGAGTCGCTTTAGACTTTACATTGCAGCACTATTCAACAAACACCGCCTCCGCTCGTAAAGCAGACGTTTAGCTTGCATGTTCCTTGACACTTTTCGTCGGGTTTGGTGAAATGAAGCTGCGCGACGATCCACCGAGACCTAAGTAAGTCTTGAACCGGACGGAACACATAACCACGGAAATCGGCAGGCACGAATCGGCTAAGAGACCGCCCACCGAGTGATGTTTCATCGCTCGGTCGCTCGCTTCCGTGGTACGACAATGATCCTTCCGCAGGTTCACCTACGGAAACCTTTGTTACGACTTCTCCTTCCTCTAAATGATAAGGTTTAGTGGACTTCTCGCGACGCCGCAGACGGCGAACCACCCACGCCGCCGCGATCCAACACTTCACCGGATCATTCAATCGGTAGGAGCGACGCGTGTGTACAAAGGGCAGGAGTCAACGCGAGCTGATGACTCGCTTACTAGGAATTCCTGAAGACCAACAATTGCAATGATCTATCCCCATCACGCATGAAATTTCAAAGATTACCCGGCCTGTCGGCCAAGGTGTGAACTCGCTGAATACATCAGTGTATGCCCAGAACATCTAAGGGCATCACAGCCTGTTATTGCCTCAACTTCCTTGGCCTAAACGCCATAGTCCTCTAGAAGCCGGCCGTGAAGGGATGCCTCCACGTAGCTAGTTAGCAGGCTGAGGTCTCGCTCGCTAACGGAATTAACCAGACAAATCGCTTCCACCAACTAAGAACGCCATGCACCACCACCCAGAATCAAGAAAGAGCTCTCAGTCCAATCCTTACTATGTCCGACCTGGTAAGTTTCCCGTGAGTCAATTAAGCCGCAGGCTCCACCTGGTGGTGCCCTTCCGCCAATTTTTAAGTTTCAGGCGACCATACCCCGAACCCAAAACTTTGATTTCATAAGGTGCCAGCGAGTCCTAAAAGCAACATCCGCTGATCCCTGGTCGGCATCGCTTATGGTTGAGACTAGACGGTATCTGATCGCCTTCGAGCCCCCAACTTTCGCTTTGATTAATGAAAACATCCTTGGCAAATGCCGCAGTTGTTCGTTCATAAATCCAAGAATTTCACCTCTGACTATGAAATACTTAATGCCCCGACTGTCCCTCGTAATCATTACTCGATCCCGGCCAACACAATAGATCGAAATCCTATGATGTTATCCCATGCTAATGTATACAGAGCGTAGGCTTGCTTTGAGCACTCTAATTTCTTCAAAGTAACAGCGACGGAGGAACGATTCGCCAGTTAAGACCAGGAGCGATCACCGACGAAGGGACAAGCCGACGGTGTCGCCGGCGCACCGCACCCATCCTGTTCAACTACGAGCTTTTAACCTAACAACTTAAATATACGCTTATCGAGCTGGAATTACCGCTGCTGCTGGCACCAGACTTGCCCTCCAATGGATCCTCGTAGGGATTTAGATTGTACTATTCCAATTACCAGACTCAAAGAGTCCGGTATTGTTATTTATTGTCACTACCTCCCCGTGTCGATTGGGTAATTTTATACCGCTGCCTTCCTTGATGTGGTAGCCGCTTTCAGGCTCCTCTCCGAATCGAACCCTAATTCTCCACAACCCGCTACTACCATGGTAGGCCACTATCCTACCATCGAAAGTCGATAGGCAGAAATTTGAATGATGCCACAAAGGCCATGCGATCCGGCCGAAGTTATCATGAATCATCAGAGCAACGGGCAGAGCCCGCTACGACCTTTATCTAATAAATGCATCCCTTCCAGAAGTCGGGTTTGTTGCACGATAGCTCTAGAATTACTACTTATCCGAAAGTAGTAGTTACCATCAAACAAACTATAATCGATTTAATGAGCCATTCGCAGCTTCACACCGAATTGCTCATACTTACACATGCATGGCTTAATCTTTGAGACAAGCATATGACTACTGGCAGGATCAACCAGGTAGCATTCATAAATCACGGCAAGACCTAGTCGTATTCCCGCAAACGCAAGGAAAGTGGGAACGACAAGGACTCGACCACATTTTGTCCGAGACAACGCGTTAAGCAGACAAGAATTGCTTCTAGTCACCGCCATAACATTTCCAAGATCCAGATCCCAGCCAACATCCTATTCACCTTTACGAGCAAATGCATTTTCATGCAAAGACGCAAGGATCACAAGTGCGGTTATCAGGTTCACCGCTACCCCATAAAAGGAGCATCCGCTAACAACATTTTAAGCAAAGCTTAACAATTCCTCTAGATAGTAACGCAACACAGGCCCCGGATCGAGTCAACCAGCATAAATATGCTAGTGAACGAACTGAGAAGGATAGTTGGTTCAGAAGCCGTTGCGGCAGAGCCTACGTGACACTAAATACCATCCAATCACCACTCATACCGGACGCTCTGCCCCGCTAACACCAATCTATCCAGCCAACCTTCTGATGTAATCAGATGATCAGTTGGAAGACGGATGAAACCAGGCCAAGACCGCGTAATAAAATTGATCGTGGGCAAAATGGTCCACCGAAAAGTTGCCGAAAAGCCGCCGGAAAAGTGACCGGACTGTCAACCCATCGACTCGCTTCGGCTGCACCAAGCACTGGACGTTAACCCATACCGCTCGACGACCCACCCTTCCAGGCAGGCCGTGGAGGTGCCTACCCCTATATATATACATTAAGCATTTTTCAGTCTTTCACCGAGACATCGATTCGTTCGAGTATTTTGATGTAAAAAAAATACTTCGAATTTGAATCTGATTTTTCATGCTTCATATGTATGGTTGAGCTATTTCTGGTAAATTTTCATAATTTTTTCTTTTCTAACCATGTCTTTGATGCTACAAGGATCGGGTTCTCGGTCTAAAATGATGTCTATCGCAACTTTTGATTGAACTTGACATCTAGAACTCTTTATTGACATATTTGTGATGTTTCCTTTCAGAAAATTTTGTTCAAAAATATCAATTTTGAATTTTTGGTTGTACGGTGGTCTTGGCACGCAGACATGGATCGCTGCATGCGTGACGGATCGCGCGTAGACGGATCGCACGCAGACGCCCGCCTGCACGCTGGTCGTCCGCTCAGGCACGGACGCCCGCCTGTGCACGCGGACGCCCGCCTCGCGCACGCTGGTCGTCCGGCTGTGCACGCTGGTCGCCCGGCCAGGCACGCTGCACGTCCGCTCGCGGCACGCTGGACGTCCGCCTCGCACGCTGGTCGTCCGACTCGCTGGTCGTCCGGCTGTGCACGGACGTGGATCGTGCACGCAGGATCCGCCTGTGCACGCGGTCGCCCGCTCTCAGGCACGGACGCCGTCGCATGCGACGCTGTCGTCCGGCTGTGCACGCTGGTCGTCCGCTCAGGTACGCGCAGACGCTCGTCTGCACGCTGGACGCCCGCCTGTGCACGCTGGTCGCCCGACTGCGGCACGCGGGTCGTCCGCTGTGCACGGACGGGATCGTGCACGCAGACGCCCGCTCGCTGCACGCAGGACGCCCGCCTCGGCACGCAGGTCGCCCGCCGCACGCAGACGCCCGCTCGCGCACGCAGACGACCGCCCGTGCACGCAGACGACCGCTCGTGCACGCAGGATCCCGCCCGTACCAGGACCGCCCGCTCAGGCACCAGGACCGCCCGCTGTCCACGGACCTGGATCAGTGCACGCGACCCGGCCGCTGCACGCAGGACCCGCCTGCGTGCACGCAGACGCCCGCCGCTGCACGCAGGACGCACCGCCTCAGGCACGCAGGACGACCGCTCGCGGCACGCAGACGCACCGCCTCGTGCACGCAGACGACCGCTCGCGGCACAGGGACGCACCGCTCGCGGCACGCAGGACGACCGCTCGTGCACGCAGACACCGCTCGCGGCACGCAGACGCCTGCGTGCACCAGACCGCCCGTGGTAATTCAGGACCGCCCGGCCGGCACGACCTGACGATCAGTGCACGCAGGTCGTCCGCCGCTGCACGCAGGACGCCCGCTGCTGCACGCACCCGCCTGCGCACGCAGGACGCCCGCTGCACGCAGACGCCCATCGCTGCACGCAGACGCCTCCGTGCACGCAGGACGCACCGCTCGTGCACGCAGACGTCCGGCTCGCGCACGTGACCGCCCGTCTGCGTACCAGACCGCCCGGCCGTCCCGACCTGATCAGTGCACGCGGTCGTCCGCCGTGCACGCAGGACGCCCGCTCGCACCAGGACCGCCCGCTCGCACCTGGACCGCCCGGCCAGGTATGCACTGATCGCGCACGCAGGTCGCCGCTGCACGCAGGACGCCCGCTGCTGCACGCAGACGCACCGCCTCGCAAGCAGGTCGCCCGCTGCGCACGCAGACGCACCGCCCGCACGCAGGTCGCCCGCCGCTGCACGCAGACGCACCGCTCGGCACGCAGACGCCCGTCAGTACCCGTGACCGCCCGCTCGCGTACCGTGACCGCCCGCTGTCCACGGACCTGGATCGGCACGCAGACGCCCGCTCAGCGCACGCAGGTCGCCGGCCGCTGCACGCAGGACGTCCGCCGCTGCACGGAGGACGCCCGATCAGTCCCCGAGGACTTCGCTGCAATGCATGACGGGATCAGCATACAGCCAGTCCGTAGTAGTTTGGCTCTTCACGACTGATCTCTGAGTTTTTCATGGACAGTCCTAGTCCGACAAATCATTCCCGCCAGACACAAATAAGTCCGCTAGTACATTTGGCTCGAAGCCATGGACTTGACGTTAGAGTTAAGTCTGACATTCGACGCTCAACTCGATTATTTAATCATATTCCCGCCAGCACAACAAACAGTCCGCGGAGTAGATTTGGCTCGATTTTTATGGACTGATCGTTAGAGTTAAGTCTGACAGTCTTTAGCTCGATTAAATTCTTTCCGCCAGTACATATGATCAGTCCGTTGGATCGAAGTTTTCATGGACTGATCGGTTGGAGTTAAGTCTGAAATGTCCTTAGCTCGATTCAATCATTTTCCGCCGCATATGGCTAACTAAGTCTGTCCTGATGTTTTCCTCGAAGTTTTGTGTACTGATGGGACCAAGTGTACTGAAGGTATTGAACATTTCCCTCGACCTACTCATGTCCTGATCGGATCTATGTACTGATAGGAATGCATTTGTATCGAGTCGACAGCCGGATGCACATGAACAGAAGCCAAAGGAAATTTTCAGATTTTCCTCTGGTCCGATGGTCTCGCCATGATGCATTTGGGCGAGCCATGTGGTCTGACGGGATGCATTTCATCAGACTTTCTGAAAACTTGCGCGACCGATTCTAAGTAGTAATCTCAAACCTCGCCAACGCTTCTTTATAAACTTAGAAATTTTTGGTTTTTTTTGTTTGTTTTAACGCTGGGGAGGAACATGTGAATGGAAAGGGGAGGGTCAATCTTAGCGACAAAGGGCTGAATTCAGTGGATCGTGGCAGCAAGGCCACTCTGCCACTTACAATACCCGCCGCAGATTTAAGTCGCCTCAAAGGATTCTACCACCGCCGGTAATAATATTCAGCGGTCCGAACGGCGCTCGAACGGACTTAGCCAACGACATCGCGCCTTTGGGAGCCGGTCTCTACCGAGGGTCGGCAATCGGGCGGCGGGCACATGCGCCGCTTAGCCCGGATTCTGACTTAGAGGCGCTCAGTCATAATCCAGCGACGCATACATCGGCTTTTTTCAAACTGCCGATGACCAATTGTGTAATCAACGGTTCTCTCGCATCAGGTTGAATTACTATCGCGACGCTGGCATCAGTAGGGTAAACTAACCTGTCTCACGACGGTCTAAACCCAGCTCACGTTCCCTATTGGTGGGTGAACAATCCAACACTTGGTGAATTCTGCTTCACAATGATAGGAAGAGCCGACATCGGCGATCAAAAGCAACGCCGCTATGAACGCTGGCTGCCACAAGCCAGTTATCCCTGTGGTAACTTTTCTGACACCTCTAGCTTCAAATTCAAGGTCTAAAGGATCGATAGCCACGCCACGGTTCAGATTGCATTCGAAAATCAGAATCAAACGAAGCTTTTACCCTTTGTTCCACACGATTTCTGTTCTCGCTGAGCTCATCTTAGACACTCCATCTTTTAACAGATGTCCCCAGCCAAACTCCCCACCTGACAATGTCCTCCGCCTCGATCGACCACCAAGCGAAGTCTTGATCTAAAAGAAGGGGTTGTTACCCCGCCTCCTCACACGAGTAAGTAAAATAACGCTAAAAGTAGTGGTATTTCACTTCATACCGAGCTCCCACTTATTCTACACCTCTCAAGTCATTTCACAAAGTCGGACTAGAGTCAAGCTCAACAGGTCTTTCCTCGCTGATTCGCCAAGCCCGCTCCTCTGTGGTTTCGCTGGATAGTAGATGTGACAGTGGGAATCTCGTTAATCCATTCATGCTGCCACTAATTAGATGACGAGGCATTTGGCTACCTTAAGAGAGTCATAGTTACCGCCACCGCTGGTTGAATTTCTTCACTTTGACATTCAGAGCACTGGCAGAAATCACATCGCTAGCATCCGCAGGGACCATCGCAATGCTTTGTTTTAATTAAACAAATGGATTCCCTTGTCCGCATTCAGTTCTGAGTTGGCTGTTCGACCAAGAAACTCCCGAGAGTTGTTCCCAGTCCGGCCCTCGCCGACACGCGACGTGCCGCTTCCGCCAAGCTAGCAGCTCGAGCAGTCCGCCAACAGTCGACGGTTCGAACTGGGATCTTCGAGCCCAGCCCTGAGCCAACTTTTCCGGTTACGGATCCATTTTGCCGACTTCCCTTGCCTACATTGTTCCATCGACTGAGGCTGTTCACCTTGGAGACCTGATGCGTTATGAGTAACGACCGCGGAGCGCACTCGGTCCTCCGGATTTTGCGCCGAATGCACCGACACCACGCGACGCGGCGGTGCTCTTCCAGCTGGATTCCTACCGCTGAGCCGCTTCAGGGTGGGCAGGCTGTTAAACAGAAAAGATAACTCTTCCCGAATTCGCCGACGCCTCCGACTCTAACGCTGCCGCCAACCGCCACGCCCCGTTCCGAATTTTAACCGATCCCTTTCGGTTCGCGATAAGCGCTTATCAGACGGGTTTCCGACTCTAGATCGACTAACCCATGTGCAAGTGCCGCTCACATGGAACCTTTCCCCTTCGCCTTCAAAGTTCTCATTTGAATATTTGCTACTACCACCAAGATCTGCACCGACGGCCGCTCCGCTCGCTCTCTAGGTTTTGCAGCGACCGGGCCTCCTACTCATCGAGGCCTGGCTCTTGCCCCGACGCCGGTATAGGTCGCGCTTCAGCCATCCATTTTCGGGCTAGTTGATTCGGCAGGTGAGTTGTTACACACTTTAGCGGATTTCACTTCCATGACCACCGTTGTCTTAATCGACCAACACCCTTTGTGGGTTCTAGGTTACGCAAGAAGTCAAGGCATCGTGAACCCGCTTCCTGTTCATCCCAGACGCTTCCGCTTACCAAAATGGCCCACTTGAGCTCTCGATTCCGTGGATGGCTCAACAAAGCAGCCACCCCCGCCCTACCTATTTAAAGTTTGAGAATAGTCGAGGGCATCATACCGATGCCTCTAATCATTGGCTTTACCCGATGAACTCGCTTCCGAGCTCCAGCCTATCCCGAGGGAAACTTCGAGGGAACCAGCTACTGATGGTTCGATTAGTCTTTCGCCCCTATACCCAAGTCGATTTAACGATTTGCATCGCCAGATCGCGGCCTCCACCAGAGTTTTCCGCTTCGCCTCGCCAGGCATAGTTCACCATCTTCGGTCCCGGCAGGCATGCTCACACTCAACCCTTCTCGATCAAGGTCGGTCGGTAGTCCGCCAGGGATCCTACCAATCAGCTTCCTTACGCTTTACGGTTTACTTCACCCGCTGACTCGCACACATGTCAGACTCTTGGTCCGTTTCAAGACGGGTCGAATGGGGAGCCCACAGGCCGACGCCCTCGCACGCAGATGCCGGCACGCCGTGAGGCGCTGCGCTGCAGACCACGCATTAAGGCAGCGACGCCTCCGCTGGCGAATAAAGCCCGCCCGGCTGCCACCGCTTTAATCCCGCCGGTCCACGCTCGATCGACGGCGGACCGATTGTTCGCTCGCGATCCGACCGGACGATCGCCGCCCCCATCCGCTTCTCCCGACAATTTCAAGCACTCTTTGACTCTCTTTTCAAAGTCCTTTTCATCTTTACCTCGCTGTACTTGTTCGCCATCGGCCTTCGCCATATTTAGCCTTGACGGAATTTACCGCCTGACGGGCTGCATTCCCAAACAACCCGACTCGTAGATACCGGTGCGACAGGGTCCGGCACGACGGGTTTCACACTCTCTGGGCCCCTTTCCAGGGAATTGGCCCGGTCCGCCGCTGAGGACGCTTCCAGACTACAATTAAGACGTCCGACAAGCTGGGCTCTTCCCGCTCGCCAGCTACTGGGAATCCTTGTTAGTCTTTTCCTCCGCTTATTGATATGCTTAAACTCAGCGGTGATCCCGCCTGACCTGGGTCGCTGAGGACTTTGGGTCATCGAGCTTTGACCGAACGACCGACGATATTAGGCTTGAATTCACCACCGCATGTCGACGCCCCGGCGCCTTAGCTCGATTTGGCCAACCGCGGCGGTAACACACGGAGACCAGCTTCCGCCCCATATCCTCGAGGATGGGGACGACGATTTGTGACACCTGTGCAGCGTGCCTCGCCAGAAGGCTTGGGGCGCAACTCATGCTCAAAGACTCGATGGTTCACGGATTCTGCAATTCACACCAAGTATCGTGATTTCGCCACGCTCTTCATCGAGAGCCGAGATATCCGCTGTCGAGTCGCTTTAGACTTTACATTGCAGCACTACTCAACAAACACCGCCTCCCGGCAAAAGCGCATCGTTTAGTTGCATGTTCCTTGACACTTTTCGCGGCCGGGTTTGTGAACCGGCTGCGCGCACGATCCGACCGACCTAAGTAAGTCTTGAACCGGGGACGGAACACATAACCACGGAAATCGGCAGGCACGGAATCGGCTAAGAGACCGGCCCACCGAGAGTGATGTTTCATCGTTCTCGGGTCGTTCTGTTTCCAGGGTACGACAATGATCCTTCCGCAGGTTCACCTACGGAAACCTTTGTTATTTATTCTCCTTCCTCTAAATGATAAGGTTTAGTGGACTTCTCGCGACGTCGCAGACGGCGAACCACCCACGTCGCCGCGATCCGAACACTTCACCGGATCATTCAATCGGTAGGAGCGACGGGCGGTGTGTACAAAGGGCAGGGACGTAGTCAACGCGAGCTGATGACTCGCGCTTACTAGGAATTCCTCGTTGAAGACCAACAATTGCAATGATCTATCCCCATCACGCATGAAATTTCAAAGATTACCCGGCCTGTCGGCCAAGGTGTGAACGCTGAATACATCAGCGCCAAGGCGCCCAGAACATCTAAGGGCATCACAGACCTGTTATTGCCTCAAACTTCCTTGGCCTAAACGGCCATAGTCCCTCTAAGAAGCCGGCCGTGAAGGGATGCCTCGCAGCTAGTTAGCAGGCTGAGGTCTCGCTCGCTAACGGAATTAACCAGACAAATCGCCCACCAACTAAGAACGCCATGCACCACCACCCATAGAATCAAGAAAGAGCTCTCACCGTCAATCCTTACTATGTCTGACCCGGTAAGTTTCCGTTGAGTCAAATTGCCGCAGGCTCCACTCCTGGTGGTGCCCTTCCCACAATTCCTTTAAGTTTCAGCCTTATGCACCATACTCGAACCCAAAACTTTGATTTTCATAAGGTGCCAGCGGAGTCCTAAAAGCAACATCCCTGATCCCCGGTCGGCATCGCTTATGGTTGAGACTAGACGGTATCTGATCGCCTTCGAGCCCCCAACTTTCGCTTCGATTAATGAAAACATCCTCGCAAATGCTTTCGCAGTTGTTCGCCTTTCATAAATCCAAGAATTTCACCTCCGACTATGAAATACTTAATGCCCCGACTGTCCCTCGCTAATCATTACTCCGATCCCGGTACAACACAATAGATCAAATCCTATGATGTTATCCCATGCTAATGTATACAGAGCGTAGCTTGCTTGAGCACTCTAATTTCTTCAAAGTAACAGCGACGAGGAACGATTCCGCCAGTTAAGACCAGGAGCATCATCGATGTGAAGGGACAAGCCGACCGGTGCTCGGCCACGGACCGGCGACCCATCCCAAGGTTCAACTACGAGCTTTTAACCGCAACAACTTAAATATACGCTTATCGAGCTGGAATTACCGCTGCTGCTGGCACCAGACTTGCCCTCCAATGGATCCTCGCTAAGGATTTAGATTGTATTATTCCATTACAGACTCAAAGAGCCCTAGTTATTTATTGTCACTACCTCCCCGTCGATTGTAATTTGCGCTACCGCTGCCTTCCTTGATGTGGTAGCCGCTCAGGCTCCTCTCCGAATCGAACCCTAATTCTCCTCACACCCGCTACTACCATGGTAGGCCACTATCCTACCATCGAAAGTCGATAGGCAGAAATTTGAATGATGCGCCACAGCACAAAGGCCATGCGATCCGCCGAAGTTATCATGAATCATCGAGCAACGGGCATTCGCTACGACCTTTTATCTAATAAATGCATCCCTTCCAGAAGTCGGGTTTGTCAGACGATAAATTCTGAATTACTACGGCTATCCGAGTAGTAGTTACCATCAAACAAACTATAATCGATTTAATGAGCCATTCGCAGCTTCACAGTCTGAATTGCTCATACTTACACATGCATGGCTTAATCTTTGAGACAAGCATATGACTACTGGCAGGATCAACCAGGTAGCATTCATAAATCACGGCAGACCTAGTCGTATTCCCGCAAACGCAAGGAAAGGGGAAATGACAAGGACTCGACCGCCATTGTCCGAGACAACGCGCTTGCAGACAAGAATTGCTTCTAGTCACCGCCATAACATTTCAAGATCCGAGATCCCAGCCAACATCCTATTCACCTTTACAGCAAATGCATTTTTCATGCAAAGACGCAAGGATCACAAGTCGGTTATCAGGTTCACCGCTACCCCATAAAAGGAGCATCCGCTAACAACATTTTAAGCAAAGCTTAACAATTCCCTAGATAGGTACGCAACACAGGCCCCGATCGAGTCAACCAGCATAAATATGCTAGTGAACGAACTGAGAAGGATAGTTGGTCTCAGAGTCGCGAGCACGAGCCTACGCATACAGCCTATCCAATCACCACTCATACGGACGCTCATTGCCCCGCTAACACCAATCTATCCAGCCAACCTTCTGATGTAATCAGATGATCAGTTGGAAGACGGATGAAACCAGGCCAAGACCGCAAGCCAAAATTCATGTGGGCAAAATGGTCCACCGAAGTCACGCGAAAAGCCGCCGAAAAGTGACCGGACTGTCAACCCATCGGACCTCGCTTGCTGCACCAAGCACTGGACGTTAACCCATACCGCTCGACGCACCCACCCTTCCAGGCAGGCCGGGAGGTGCCTACCCTATATACATTAAGCATTTTTTCAGTCTTTCACCAAGAGACATCGATTCGCTTCCGGAGTATTTTGATGTAAAAAAAATACTTCGAATTTGAATCTGATTTTGCATGCTTCATATGTATGGTTAGAGCTATTTTCTGGTAAATTTTCATAATTTTTCTTGCTTCTAACCATGTCTTTGATGCTACAAGGATCGGGTTCTCTCGGTCTAAAATGATGTCTATCGCAACTTTGATTGGAACTTGACATCTAGAACTCTTTATTGACATATTTGTGATGTTTCCTTTCAGAAAATTTTGTTCAAAAATATCAATTTTGAATTTTGGTTGTAACGGGTCTTGGCACGCCAGACATGGATCGCATGCATGACGGATCAGTGCGTGAGACGGATCAGCACGCAGACGCCCGCTCGCGCACGCGGTCCGCTCTGCGCACGGACGCCCGCTCAGGCACGCGGACGTCCGCGCTCACAAGACGCTGGTCGTCCGGCTGTGCACGCTGGTCGCCCGCCAGGCACGCGACGCCCGGCTCACGCTGGACGTCCGCCTTGCACGCTGGTCGCCCGACTGCAGACGCTGGTCGCCCCGGGCCGCACGACGCGGATCAGTGCACGCAGACGTCCGTCTGCACGCTGGTCGCCCGTCGCGGCACGCTGGACGTCCGGCTCATGCGACGCTGGTCGCCCGTGCCGGGTCGTCCGTCTGCGGCACGGTGACGCCCGCTCTGCACGCTGACGCCTGTACCGTAACGTCCGGATCAGACGCTGGTCGCCCGGCTGTGCACGGACGTGATCGCTGCACGCAGACGCCCGCAGCGCACGCAGACGCCCTCGCAGGCACAGGTCGCCCGCTGCACGCAGACGCCCGGCTGCACGCAGGACGACCGCTCGCGCACGCAGGACGACCGCTCAGGCACGCAGACGCCCGCTCGCGTACCAGGACCGCCCGTCTGTACCGGACGCCCGCTGTCCACGGACCTGACTGCACGCAGACGCCCGCTGCTGCACGCAGACGCCCGCTCAGGCACGCAGACGTCCGCCGCCGCACGCAGACGCACCGCTCGGCACGCAGACGACCGCTCGTGCACGCAGGATCACCGCTCAGGCACGCAGACGACCGCTCTGCACGCAGACGACCGCTCGTGCACACGCAGACACCGCCTGTGCACGCAGACGCACCGCTCAGGCACGCAGACGCCCGCTCGCGGCACGTGACGTCCCGTCTGCGTACCAGACCGCCCGCCGCAGGACCTCGATCAGTGCACGCAGGTCGCCCGTCGCTGCACGCAGACGCCCGCCGCTGCACGCAGACGCCCGCTCGCGGTAACGCAGACGCCCGCTGCTGCACGCAGGACGCCCATCGCTGCACGCAGACGCCCGCCTGCACGCAGACACCGCTCGGCACGCAGACGCCCGCTCGCGCACCGTGACCGCCCGCTCGCGCAATTGTGACCGCCCGCTGTCCAAGCGACTCCGATCAGTGCACGCAGGTCGTCCGGTGCACGCAGACGCCCGCTCGTGCACGGACGCCCGCCTGCGGTACTCGACCGCCCGGCCGTGCACGGACCTCGATCAGTGCACGCAGTCGCCCGCCGCTGCACGCAGACGCCCGTCGCTGCACGCAGGACACCGCCTGCGGTAAGTGTCGCCCGCCGCTGCTGCACGCAGACACCGTCGCACGTCGTCCGCCGCTGCACGCAGATACCGCTCGCGTGCACGCAGACGCCCGCCTCGTAACGCAGGTCGCCCGCCGCACGCAGATTACCGCTCAGGCACGCAGTCGCCCGCTGCTGCACGCAGACCGACCGCTCGTGCACGCAGACGCCCGCTCAGTAACGGTGACCGCCCGCTCATGCGACTGTGATCAGTTCGCCACGGACTCGATCGCTGCACGCAGACGCCCGTCAGCGCACGCAGGTCGCCCGCTGCACGCAGGACGCCCGCCGCACGGAGACGTCCCGTGCCTCGAGGACGCC
>JAEACV010000079.1:50000-58317 GCA_016432835.1 Brassica nigra
GAGGTCTCGCTCGCTAACGGAATTAACAGACAAATCGCTTCCACCAACTAAGAACGCCATGCACCACCACCCATAGAATCAAGAAAGAGCTCTCAGTCGTCAATCCTTACTATGTCCGACCTGGTAAGTTTCCTGTGAGTCAAATTAAGCCGCAGGCTCCACTCCGTGGTGCCCTTCCAAATCCCTTTAAGTTTCAGCCTTGCACCATACTCGAACCCAAAACTTTGATTTCTCATAAGGTGCCAGCGAGTCCTAAAAGCAACATCCGCTGATCCCTCGGTCGGCATCGCTTATGGTTGAGACTAGACGGTATCTGATCGCCTTCGAGCCCCCAACTTCGCTCTTCGATTAATGAAAACATCCTCGCAAATGCTTTCGCAGTTGTTCGCCTTTCATAAATCCAAGAATTTCACCTCGACTATGAAATACTTAATGCCCCGACTGTCCCCTCGCTAATCATTACCCGATCCTCATACAACACAATAGATCGAAATCCTATGATGTTATCCCATGCTAATGTATACAGAGCGTAGCTTGCTTGGAGCACTCTAACAGCGACGGAGGAACCAACCCGCCAGTTAAGACCAGGAGCGCATCAATGCATGGCGTGCCGCGTGCCACGCGGACCGGCCACCCATCCCAAGGTTCAACTACGCTTTTAACTGCAACAACTTAAATATACGCTTATCGAGCTGGAATTACCGCGCTGCTGGCACCAGACTTGCCTCCAATGGATCCTCGCTAAGGGATTTAGATTGTACTTATTCCAATTACCAGACTCAAAGAGCCCGGTATTGTTATTTATTGTCACTACCGTGTCGTCGATTGGGTAATTTGCGCTACCGCTGCCTTTCCTGATGTGGTAGCCGCTTTCAGGCTCCTCTCCGAATCGAACCCTAATTCTCCGCCACCCGCTACTCACCATGGTAGCCACTATCCTACCATCGAAAGTCGATAGGCAGAAATTTGAATGATGCCGCCAGCACAAAGGCCATGCGATCCGCCGAAGTTATCATGAATCATCAGAGCAACGGGCAGAGCCCGCCGACCTTTTATCTAATAAATGCATCCCTTCCAGAAGTCGGGTTTGTTGCACGATAGCTCTAGAATTACTACGGTTATCCGAAAGTAGAGTTACCATCAAACAAACTATAACTGATTTAATGAGCCATTCGCAGTTTCACACCAATTCGCTCATACTTACACATGCATGGCTTAATTTGAGACAAGCATATGACTACTGGCAGGATCAACCAGGTAGATTCATTCATAAATCACAAGACCTAGTCGTGATTCCCGCAAACGCAAGGAAAGTGGGAACAGACAAGGACTCGACCGCCATCTTTGTCCGAGACAAACGTGCTTACAGACAAGAATTGCTTCTAGTCACCGCCATAACATTTCTCAAGATCCGAGATCCCAGCCAACATCCTATTCACCTTTACGAGCAAATGCATTTTTCATGCAGACGCAAGGATCACAAGTGTCGGTTATTGGTTCACGGCTACCCCATAAAAGGAGCATCCGCGAACAACATTTTAAGCAAAGCTTAACAATTCCCTCTAGATAGGTACGCAACACAGGCCCCGGATCGAGTCAACCAGCATAAATATGCTAGTGAACGAACTGAGAAGGATATGTCTCAGAAGGTGCGCGGCGGTTTTCCGCCACTAGCCTATCCAATCACCACTCATACCGGACGCTCATTGCCCCGCTAACACCAATCTATCCAGCCAACCTTCTGATGTAATCAGATGATCAGTTGGAAGACGGATGAAACCAGGCCAAGACCGCAGAAGCGCGAAAATTCGATGTCAGGGGCAAAATGGTCCACCGGAAAAGTTGCCGGAAAAGCCGCCAAAAGTGACCGGACTGTCAACCCATCGGACCTCGCTTCGCGCTGCACCAAGCACTGGGACGTTAACCCATACCGCTCGACGACCCACCCTTCCAGGCAGGCCGGGAGGTGCCTACCCTTTATATATACATTAAGCATTTTTCAGTCTTTCACCAAGAGACATCGATTCGCTCCGAGTATTTTGATGTAAAAAAAATACTTCGAATTTGAATCTGATTTTTTGCATGCTTCATATGTATGGTTAGAGCTATTTTCTGTAAATTTTCATAATTTTTCTTGCTTCTAACCATGTCTTTGATGCTACAAGGATCGGGTTCTCTGGTCTAAAATGATGTCTATCGCAACTTTGATTGGAACTTGACATCTGAACTCTTTATTGACATATTTGTGATGTTTCCTTTCAGAAAATTTTGTTCAAAAATATCAATTTTGAATTTTGGGTTGTACGTGGTCTTGCACGCAGACATGGATCGCTGCATGCAGACGGGATCGCAAGCGTGACGTGGATCAGTGCACGCAGGACGTCCGGCTCAGGCACGCGGTCGTCCGCTCGGCACGCTGGACGCCCGGTCGGTGCACGCTGACGCCGGCTCAGCGCGACGCTGGTCGTCCGCTGTGCACGCGTCGTCCGCTGCGGCACGCAGACGCCCGCTCAGGCACGCGGACGCCCGCTCAGGCACGCTGGTCGCCCGATCATGCACGCTGGTCGTCCGGCCAGACGGATCGCGCACGCAGGACGCCCGCTCAGGCACGCTGGTCGCCCGTCGTGCACGCTGGACGCCCGCTCGCGCACGCGGTCGCCGGCCGTGCACGCTGGTCGCCCGCTCAGGCACGCGTACGCCCGTCTGCACGCTGACGCCCGCCTGTGCACGCGGGTCGCCCGACTGGCAGACGCGTCGCCCGCTGTGCACGACGCGGATCAGTGCACGCAGGACGCCCGCCTGCGCACGCAGACGCCCGGCTCGCGCACGCAGTCGCCCGTCTGCACGCAGACGCCCGCTCGTGCACGCAGGACGCACCGCTCGTGCACGCAGACGACCGCTCGGCACGCAGACGCCCGCTCAGGCACCGTGACCGCCCGCTGCACCAGACCGCCCGGCTGTCCACGGACTCGATCGCTGCACGCAGACGCCCGGCTGCACGCAGGACGCCCGCTCGTGCACGCAGACGCCCGCTGCTGCACGCAGACGCACCGCTCGTGCACGCAGACGCACCGCTCAGGCACGCAGACGACCGCTCGCACGCAGACACCGCCCGTGCACGCAGACGCACCGCCGCACGCAGACGCACCGTCGCACGCAGACGACCGCCCGTGCACGCAGACGCCCGCTCGTGCATTCGTGACCGCCCGCTCGCGTATTCGTGACCGCCAGCACGCACCTGGATCGCTGCACGCAGGTCGCCCGTCCGCTGCACGCAGACGCCCGCCGCTGCACGCAGACGCCCGCCTGCGGCACGCAGGACGCCCGCCAGTGCACGCAGACGCCCATCGCTGCACGCGACGCCCGCTCAGGCACGCAGACGCACCGCTCGCACGCAGACGCCCGCTCAGGCACCGTGACCGGCTCGGTGCACCGTGACCGCCCGGCCGTCCAAGGACCTGGATCAGTGCACGCAGGTCGCCCGCCGCTGCACGCAGGACGCCCGCTCGCGCACCAGACCGCCCGCTCGCGCACTGACCGCCCGGCCGCACGGACCTGGATCAGTGCACGCAGGTCGCCCGCCGCTGCACGCAGACGCCCGCTACGCTGCACGCAGACGCATCAGCAAAGTCGCCCGCCGCTGCACGCAGGACGCACCGTCAGGTGCACGCAGGTCGCCCGCCGCTGCACGCAGACGCACCGCCTGCGCACGCAGGACGCCCGCCTGCGCACCGTGACCGCCCGCTGCAGGTACCAGACCGCCCGCCGTCCACGGACCTGGATCGCACGCAGGATCCGCTCGCAGACGCAGGTCGCCCGCCTGCACGCAGGACGTCCGCCGCTGCACGGAGGACGCCCGACCGCCCTGAGGACGCCTCGCCGCTGCACGGCGACGTGGATCAGCACAATACAGCCAGTCCGTAGTAGTTTGGCTCGATTTTTCACGGACTGATCTTAGAGTTTTTCATGGACAGTCCTTAGGTCCGGACAAATCATTCCCTGCCAGACACAGTCAAGTCCGCTAGTACATTTGGCTCGAAGCTTTCATGGACTCGACGTTAGAGTTAAGTCTGACATTCGACCGCCAACTCGATTATTTAATCATATTCCGCCAGCACACATACCAGTCCGTGAGTAGATTTGGCTCGATTTTTTATGGACTGATCGTTAGAGTTAAGTCTGACAGTCTTTAGCTCGATTAAATTCTTTCCGCCAGTACATATGATCAGTCCGCGGTTGGATCGAAGTTTTCATGGACTGATCGGTTGAGTTAAGTCTGAAATGTCCTTAGCTCGATTCAATCATTTTCCGCCAGACATATGGCTAACTAAGTCTGTCCGTATGTTTTCCTCGAAGTTTTGTGTACTGATGGGACCAAGTGTACTGAAGGTATTGAACATTTCCCTCGACCTACTCATGTCCTGATCGGATCTATGTACTGATAGGAATGCATTTGTATCGAGCCGACAGCCAGGATGCACATGAACGTAACAGCCAAAGGAAATTTTCAGATTTTCCTGGGTCTGATGGTCTCGCCATGATGCATTTGGGCGAGCCATGTGGTTCGACGGATGCATTTCATCAGACTTTCTGAAAACTTGGTGCGTGACCGATTTCTTCTAAGTAGTAATCTCAAACCTCGCCAACGCTTCTTTATAAACTTAGAAATTTTTGGGTTTTTTTGTTTGTTTTAACGCTGGGGAGGAACATGAATGGAAAGGGGAGGGTCGAATCTTAGCATAAGGCTGAATTCGTGGATCGTGGCAGCAAGGCCACTCTGCCACTTACAATACCCCCGCCAGCATTTAAGTCGCCTGCAAGGATTCTACCCGCGGTGGTAATAATAATTCATGGTCCGAACGGGCGCTCACGAACGGACTTAGCCAACGACATCGCGCCTTTGGGAGCCGAAGCTCCTACTGAGGGTCGGCATCGGGCGGGCGGGCACATGCCGCTTCTAGCCCGGATTCTGACTTAGAGGCGCTCAGTCATAATCCAGCGACGGTAGCTTCGCCACTGGCTTTTCAACCAAGCCATGACCACCAGCGAATCAACCGCCTCTCAGACAGGTTGAATTACTATCGCGACGCTGGCATCAGTAGGGTAAAACTAACCTGTCTCTCACGACGGTCTAAACCCAGCTCACGCTCCCTATTGGTGGGTGAACAATCCAACACTTGGTGAATTCTGCTTCACAATGATAGAAGAGCCGACATCAAGGATCAAAAGCAACGCCGCTTATGAACGCTATTGCCACAAGCCAGTTATCCCTGGTAACTTTTCTGACACCTCTAGCTTCAAATTCGGTCTAAAGGATCGATAGCCACGCTTTCACGGTTCAGATTCGTACGAAAATCAGAATCAAACGAGCTTTTACCCTTTGTTCCACACGAGATTGTTCTCGCTGAGCTCATCTTAGACACCTGCTATCTTTAACAGATGTGCCGCCCCAGCCAAACTCCCCACCGACAATGTCTTCCGCCGATCACTAAGCGAAGTCTTGATCTAAAAGAAGGGGTTGTTACCCGCCCGTTCACGGAGTAAGTAAAATAACGCAAAGTAGTGGTATTTCACTTGCGCTCGAGCTCCCACTTATTCTACACCTCCTCAAGTCATTTCACAAAGTCGGACTCAGAGTCAAGCTCAACAGGTCTTTCCCGCTGATTCCGCCAAGCCCGCTCCCTTGGCTGTGGTTTCTACGGATACATGACAGTGGGAATCTTGCTAATCCATTCATGCGCTGCCACTAATTAGATGACGAGGCATTTCGCTACCTTAAGAGAGTCATACATTCCCATACCAGCTTTGGCTGAATTTCTTCACTTTGACATTCAGAGCACCGGGCAGAAATCACATCAAGCTAGATCCGCAGGGACCATCGCAATGCTTTGTTTTACCAAATGCCTGATCCCCTTGTCCGCACTCCAGTTCTGAGTTGGCTGTTCGACGCCCGAAGAAACTCCCGGAGTTGTTCCCAGTCCCCCGCCGCATCAACGCCGCTTCGCCATGCTAGCAGCTCGAGCAGTCCGGCCAACTCCGACGGTTCGAACTGGGATCTTCGCCCAGCCCTCGAGCCAACTTTTCCCGGTTACGGATCCATTTTGCCGACTTCCTTGCCTACATTGTTCCATCGGACCGAGGCTGTTCACCTTGAGACCTGATGCGTTATGAGTACCTGCGAGCGCACTCGGCCTCCGGATTTTCAAGTGCCGCGGAATGCACCGACACCACGCGACGCGGCGGTGCTCTTCCAGCCGCTGGACCTACCTCCTGAGCCGCCTGGGTGGGCAGGCTGTTAAACAGAAAAGATAACCTTTCCTGAATCTTCGACGCCTCCGGACTTCTAACGCTGCCGCCAACCGCCACGCCCCGTTCCGAATTTTAACCGATCCTCGGGTTCGATAAGCTTATCGACGGTTTCCGACTCTTAGGATCGACTAACCCATGCAAGTGCCGCTCACATGGAACCTTTCCCTTCGCCTGTTCTCTATATTTGAATATTTGCTACTACCACCAAGATCTGCACCGACGCGTCGCCCACGTCGCTCTCATACTTAGGTTTTGCAGGCATGACCGCCTCCTACCATCGAGGCTCGGCTCTTGCCCCGACGTCGGTATAGGTCGCTTCACGCCATCCATTTTCGGCTAGTTGATTCGGCAGAGTTGTTATTAACACTTTAGCGGATTTCACTTCCATGACCACCGCCCCGCTGTCTTAATCGACCAACACCCTTTGTGGTTCTAGGTTACGCGAGTTGGGCACCGTGAACCGCTTCCGTTCATCCCAGACGCCAGCTCGCTTTACCAAAATGGCCCACTTGAGCTTCCGCGGATGGCTCAACAAAGCAGCCACCCGGCCCTACCTATTTAAAGTTTGAGTAGTCGAGGGCATCATACCTCGATGCCTCTAATCATTGGCTTTACCCGATAGAACTCGCTCCGAAGCCAAATGCCATCCCAGGGAAACTTCGAGGGAACCAGCTACTAGATGGTTCGACAATTTTCCCTATACCCAAGTCAATTTAACGATTTGCATCGCCAGATCGCTAGGGCCTCCACCAGAGTTTCTCTCGTTTCGCTTCGTCAGCATAGTTCACCATCTTTCGGTCCCGACAGCATGCTCACACTCGAACCTTCTCTAAGATCAAGGTCGGTCGCATGTTGCAACCCGTAGGATCCTACCAATCAGCTTCCTACGCTTCTTTACGGGTTTACTTCACCCGCTGACTCGCACATGTCAGACTCCTGGTCCGTGGTTTCAAGACGGGTCGAATGGGGAGTTTCACAGGCCGACGCCGAGCACGCTAGATGCCGAGGCACTGCGGAGGCGCTGTGGTTGCAGACTCACGACATTAAGGCAACACGCTCACTGGCGTAACAAAGCTCCGCCAGCCACCGCTTTAATCCGGCCGTCCACTCGGTCGACGCATGGACCGGATTGTCCGCTCTCGATCCGACACGGACGATCGCCGCCCCCATCCGGGCTTCCTCCCGACAATTTCGCACTCTTTGACTCTCTTTTCAAAGTCCTTTTCATCTTTACCTCAAGGTACTTTGTTCGCTATCTGCCTTCCATATTTAGCCTTCGACGGAATTTTACCGCATCGACAGCTGCATTCCCAAACAACCCGAATTCGTGACGCTTCGTGGTGCGACAGTATCCCGGCACGACGGGCTTTCACCTCTCGCCGCGCCCCTTTCCAGGGAATCAGTCCGGTCCGTGCCGCTGAGGACGCTTCCAGACTACAATTCGAACGCCGAAGACGTGATTTTCAAGCTGGCCTCTTCCCCTGTCACGGGCCGCTACTATATGGCTTCTCCTTCGCATTGATATAAGCGAACTCAGCGGGTGATCCCGCCTGACCCGGGGTCGTTTGAGGACGGTCATCGGTGAGCTTTCGGGACCTGAACGAATCGACGATATTACTTAGGCTTGAATTCACCACCGTGATGTCGAGACGCCCCGGCCTTAGCCTCGATTTGGCCAACCGCTAGCGCGTAACACGGAGACCAGCTTCCATCCCATATCCTCGAGAGGATTTGGGGACGACACTTGTGACCACCCAGCAGACGTGCCTCGCTGAAGGTTGGGGTAACTGGCGGCTCAAAGACTGAAGGGTTCACGGATTCGCAATTCACACCATTCGGTGACGACGCTACGCTCTTCATAATCGGCGAGCCGATATCCGCTAAGCCGAGTCGCTTAGACTTTACATTGCAGCACTACTCAACAAACACCGCCTCCCGCCGGGCTAAAGCAGCATCGTTTACTTGCATGTTCTCGGACACTTTTCGCGTCGGGTTTGGTGAAACCGAA
>JAEACV010000914.1:0-32912 GCA_016432835.1 Brassica nigra
ATACTAGGACTCAAAGGACCTCTTTAAAGTTAAAATAATTTTAAAAACTATCAAGAGCAAAACAATTATATATATATTCATATGAATAAGTGTTTCATTTAAAAAAAATAATTATTTAAAAAAAAGTTAAAGAGCCATTTTTAAATTAAAATTATGCCTCTATTACTTAGATACTCATATTTTACCTATTTTAGAGTTAAAAATATTTTGGCTTTGAGATGCTAGAATTTCTTATACAGTACCCATTATACACGTAGGGATGTATTTATATACACATTTTAATGGGATCAATAGTTACTTAGAATTGCTTAGGTGTACCTAGTTAGTTATACATGGCAACGAATGGCCTCAGGATCGGCTGGGATCTTAATCCCTTTAAAATTGGTCGGTGGCAGTCCATGCTCTTCACATTAGCCTCTAATGATTTTACCGGCTTTCAAGTGTTTCTTTTTGTATTTTTCAGACCTTCAGCTGATACTAGGACTTCTAAAGGACCCTTAAAGCTAAAATAATTTTAAAACTATTGAGCAAAAAATAATAAATATATTCATATGAATAAGTGTTTCATTTAAAAAAAATAATTATTTAAAAACAAGTTAAAGAGCCATTTTAAATTAAAAATTATGCCTCTATTATCGATACTATATTTTACTCTATTTTAGAGTTAAAAATAGCTATGGCTGGAGATGCTCTTAGAATTTCTTTGGTGTACCATACACGTAGGGATGTATTTATATACATTTTAATGGGACGAGATACACTAATTGCTTAAAATTTTGTTAGTTATATTATTTATAATGTACTCAGATCTACCGGGGATCTTAACTTTAAAATTGGCTGTCGGGCAGTTGTCTCCCTTGCCATTAATCGCTAATGATTTTACTGTCTTGCCAATGTTTCTTTTTTGTATTTTCAGACCTTACAGTGATACTAGGACTCTAAAGGACCTTCTTAAAGCTAAAATAATTTTAAAACTATTGCAGCAAAGAAAATAAAAAATTCTATTCATGAATAAGTGTTTCATTTTAAAAAAACTAATGTAAAAACAAGCAGTTATTTTAATTTTAAATTAAAATTATGCCTCTATTATCAGATACTCTATTTTACTCTATTTTAATTAAAATAAATTGCTATGGAGATGCTCTTAGAATTTCATAGGTATACCCAGTTATACACGTAGGGATGTATTTATATACACATTTTAATGGGACAGATAGCTATACTTAGAATTGCTTATTTGTACCTAGTTAGTTATACATGGCAACGCTAAAGTACCAGGATCTACCGGGGATCTTAATCCCTTTAAAATTGGTCAATGGCAGTCCATGCCTCCCGCCATTAGCCCTGAATGATTTTACTGGCTTGCCAGTGTTTCTTTTGTATTTTCAGACCTACAAGGATACTAGGACTCTAAAGGACCTTCTTAAAGCTAAAATAATTTTAAACTAAGCAAAAAAAAATAATAAATATATTCATATGAATAAGTGTTTCATTTTAAAAAAACAATTGTTTAAAAAAACAAGTTAAAGAGCCATTTTAAATTAAAAATTATGCCTCTATTATCGATACTATATTTTACTCTATTTTAGAATTAAAATAGCTATGGCTGGAGATGCTCTTAGAATTTCATAGGTATACCCAGTTATACACGGATGTATTTATATACACATTTTAATGGGATCAAATAGTTACTTAGAATTGCTTATTTGTACCTAGTTAGTTATACATGGCAACGCAACAGCCTGGATCTACTGGGGATCTTAATCCCTTTAAAATTGGTCAAGGTGGCAGTCCTTGCTCATTGCCATTAGCCTGCGAATGATTTTAATCGGCTTGCCAGTGTTTCTTTGTATTTTTCAGACCTTACAGTGATACTAGGACTCTAAAGGACCTTCTTAAAGCTAAAATAATTTTTAAACTATTGCAGCAAAAAAATAATAAATATATTCATATGAATATGTGTTTCATTTTAAAAACAATTATTTTAAAACAAGTTAAAGAGCCATTTTAAATTAAAAATTATGCCTCTATTATCGATACTATTTTACTCTTTTAGAGTTAAAAATAGCTATGGCTGGAGATGCTCTTAGAATTTCATAGGTATACCTAGTTATACACGGATGTATTTATATACACATTTTAATGGGATCAGATAGTTACTTAGAATTGCTTAGGTGTACCTAGTTAGTTATACATGGCAACGAACAGCTGCAGGATCGGCTGGGGATCTTAATCCCTTTAAAATTGGTCAAGCTGGCAGTCCATGCTCCGCTTGCCATTAGCCTCTGAATGATTTTATCGCTCCAAGGTTTCTTTGTATTTTTCAGACTCATGTTGATACTAGGTTCTAAAGGACCTTCAAAGCTAAAATAATTTTAAAACTATTGCAGCAAAAAATAATAAATATATTCATATGAATAAGTGTTTCATTTTAAAAACAATTATTTAAAACAAGTTAAAGAGCCATTTTTAAATTAAAAATTATGCCTCTATTATGATACTATATTTTACTCTATTTTAGAATTAAAATAGCTATGGCTGGAGATGCTCTTAGAATTTCATAGGTATACCCAAGTTATACATAGGGATGTATTTATATACACATTTTAATGGGATCAAATAGTTACTTAGAATTGCTTATTTGTACCTAGTTAGTTATACATGGCAACGAACAGCCTGTGGATCGGGGATCTTAATCCCTTTAAAATTGGTCAAGCTGTGGCAGTCCATGCTCCGCTTGCCATTAGCCTCATGAATGATTTTACTGGCTTCCAAGGTTTCTTTTGTATTTTTCAGACCTTACAGTGATACTAGGACTCTAAAGGACCTTCTTAAAGCTAAAATAATTTTAAAACTATTGCAGCAAAAAAAATAATAAATATATTCATATGAATAGTGTTTCATTTTAAAAACAATTATTTAAAAAACAAGTAAAGAGCCATTTTTAAATTAAAAATTATGCCTCTATTATCAGATACTATATTTTACTCTATTTTAGAGTTAAAATAGCTATGGCTGGAGATGCTCTTAGAATTTCTTAGGTATACCCAGCTATACACGTAGGGATGTATTTATATACACATTTTAATGGGATCAGATAGTTACTTAATTGCTTATTTGTACCTAGTTAGTTATACATGGCACGAACAGCCTGTGATCGGCTGGGGATCTTAATCCCTTTAAAATTGGTCAAGGTAGTCCATGCTCACATTAGCCTCATAATGATTTTACTGGCTTGCTGTGTTTCTTTTGTATTTTTCAGACCTCACAGTGATACTAGGTTCTAAAGGACCTTCTTAAAGCTAAAATAATTTTAAAACTATTGCAGCAAAAAAATAAAAATATATTCATATGAATAAGTGTTTCATTTTAGAAAAACAATTATTTAAAACAAGTTAAAGAGCCATTTTAAATTAAAAATTATGCCTCTATTATCGATACTATATTTTACTCTATTTTAGAGTTAAAAATAGCTATGGCTGGAGATGCTCTTAGAATTTCTTAGGTATACCCAGCTATATAACGAGGGATGTATTTATAAACATTTTAATGGGACAGATAGTTACTTAGAATTGCTTAGGTGTACCTAGTTAGTTATACATGGCAACGAACAGCTCTGGATCGGCTGGGGATCTTAATCCCTTTAAAATTGGCTGCTGTGGCAACTTGCTCCGCCACATTAGCCTCTGAATGATTTTACCGGCTTGCCAGTTGTTTCTTTGTGTTTTTCAGACCTGCCAGTGATACTAGGGTTCTAAAGGACCTTCTTAAAGCTAAAATAATTTTAAAACTATTGCAGCAAAAAACAATAATAAATATATTCATATGAATAAGTGTTTCATTTTAGAAAAACAATTATTTAAAAACAAGTTAAAGAGCCATTTTAAATTAAAAATTATGCTCTATTATCGATACTATATTTTACTCTATTTTAGAGTTAAAAATAGCTATGGCTGAGATGCTCTTAGAATTTCTTTGGTGTACCCAGTTATGGATGTATTTATATACACATTTTAATGGGACAGATAGTTACTTAGAATTGCTTAGGTGTACCTAGTTAGTTATACATGGCAACGCAAATACCGGATCGGCCGGGATCTTAATCCCTTTAAAATTGGCAAGCTGGCAGTCATTGCCTTCGCCCATTAGCCTGCTATTTAACTGTCTTGCCAATGTTTTTTGTGTTTTGACCTGCCCTCATGATACTATGGTTCTAAAGGACCTTCTTAAAGCTAAAATAATTTTAAAACTTTGCAGCAAAAGAAATAAAAATATATTCATATGAATAAGTGTATTCTTTAAAAAAAACTAATTAAAAAAAACAAGTTAAAGAGCCATTTTAAATTAAAAATTATGCCTCTATTATCATATACCTATTTTACTCTATTTTAGAAAGTTAAATAGGTGTACCCAGCTATACACGTAGGGATGTATTTATATACACATTTTAATGGGATCAGATAGTTACTTAGAATTGCTTATGTGTACCTAGTTAGTTATACATGGCAACGCAACAGCTCAGGATCGGCTGGGATCTTAATCCCTTTAAAATTGGTCAAGCTGTGGCAGTCCTTGCTCCGCCATTAGCCTCGAATGATTTTACTGGCTTCCAGTGTTTCTTTTGTTTTTTTCAGACCTCCAGTGATACTAGGACTCTAAAGGACCTTCTTAAAGCTAAAATAATTTTAAAACTATTGCAGCAAAACAATAATAAATATATTCATATGAATAAGTGTTTCATTTAAAAAAAATAATTATTAAAAAACAAGTTAAAGAGCCATTTTTAAATTAAAAATTATGCCTCTATTATCAGATACTATATTTTACTCTATTTTAGAGTTAAAATAGCTATGGCTGGAGATGCTCTTAGAATTTCATAGGTATACCCAGTTATACACGTAGGGATGTATTTATATACACATTTTAATGGGATCAAATAGTTACTTAGAATTGCTTAGGTGTACCTAGTTAGTTATACATGGCAACGCAACAGCCCCGGATCGGCTGGGGATCTTAATCCCTAAAATTGGTCAAGCTGTGGCAGTCCATCCGCTTGCCATTAGCCTGCTAATGATTTTACTAATCTTGCCGTTTTTTTGTATTTTTCAGACCTTCCAGTGATACTAGGACTCTAAAGGACCTTCTTAAAGCTAAAATAATTTTAAAACTATTGCAGCAAAAAAAAATAATAAATATATTCATATGAATATGTGTTTCATTTAGAAAAAACAATTATTAAAAAAAACAAGTTAAAGAGCCATTTTAAATTAAAAATTATGCCTCTATTATCGATACTATATTTTACTCTTTTTAGAGTTAAAATAGCTATGGCTGGAGATGCTCTTAGAATTTCTTAGGTATACCCAGTTATACACGTAGGGATGTATTTATATACACATTTTAATGGGACGAGATAGTTTTAGAATTGCTTAGGTGTACCTAGTTAGTTATACATGGCAACGCAACAGCCCAGGATCTATCGGGGATCTTAATCCCTTTATTGTCTGGTCGTTGGCCTCCCTTGCCATTAGCTCATGAATGATTTACATGGCTTGCCGTTGTTTTTTGTATTTTCAGACCTCATTGATACTAGGACTCTAAAGGACCTTCTTAAAGCTAAAATAATTTTAAACTATTGCAGAAAAACAATAATAAATATATTCATATGAATAAGTGTTTCATTTTAGAAAAACAATTATTTAAAAAACAAGTAAAGAGCCATTTTTAAATTAAAAATTATGCCTTATTATCGATACTATATTTTACTCTATTTTAGAGTTAAAAATAGCTATGGCTGGAGATGCTCTTAGAATTTCATAGGTATACCCAGTTATACACGTAGGGATGTATTTATATACACATTTTAATGGGACCAGATAGTTACTTAGAATTTCTTAGGTGTACCTAGTTAGTTAGACATGGCAACGTAACAGCCTGTGATCTACAGGGGATCTTAATCCCTTTAAATTGGCCTGTGGCAGTCCTGTTTCCTTGCCACACCTTCAATGATTTTATCTGGTTTGCCGTGTTTCTTTTGTGTTTTCAGACCGCCGCTGATACTAGGGTTCTAAAGGACCTTCTTAAAGCTAAATTAATTTTAAAAACATTTGCAGAAAAACAATTATTTAAAAACAAGTTAAAGAGCCATTTTAAATTAAAAATTATGCCTCTATTATCGAGATACTATATTTTACTCTATTTTAGAGTTAAAAATAGCTATGGCTGGAGATGCTTTTAGAATTTCAGGTATACCTAGTTATACACGTAGGGATGTATTTATATACACATTTTAATGGGATCGATAGTTACTTAGAATTGCTTATGTGTACCTAGTTAGTTATACATGGTAACGCAACAGCCTGTGATCGCTGGGGATCTTAATCCCTTTAAAAATGTCAAGCTGTGGCAGTCCTTGCTCTCTTGCCATTAGCCTCAATGAATGATTTTAAGTTCAGCCAATGTTTCTTTTGTATTTTTCAGACCTCAGTTGATACTAGGACTCTAAAGGACCTTCTTAAAGCTAAAATAATTTTAAACTATTGCAGAAAAACAATAAAAATATATTCATATGAATAAGTGTTTCATTTTAGAAAAACAATTATTTTAAAAACAAGTTAAAGAGCCATTTTAAATAAAAAATTATGCCTCTATTATCGATATCATTTTACTCTATTTTAGAGTTAAAAATAGCTATTGGAGATGCTCTTAGAATTTCATAGGTATACCCTGTTATACACGGATGTATTTATATACACATTTTAATGGGACCAGATAGTTACTTAGAATTGCTTTGGTGTACCTAGTTAGTTATACATGGCAACGAACAGTCTGGTGGATCTTTGCTCTCGCTTGCCACTCAACTTCAATGATTTTACTGACTTGCCAATGTTTCTTTTGTGTTTTTTCAGACCTGCCAGTGATACTAGGGTTCTAAAGGACCTTCTTAAAGCTAAATTAATTTTAAAACATTTGCAGAAAAAAAAAACAATTATTTAAAAACAAGTTAAAGAGCCATTTTTAAATTAAAAATTATGCCTCTATTATAAGATATATATTTTACTCTATTTTAGAGTTAAAAATAGCTATGGCTGGAGATGCTCTTAGAATTTTAGGTATGTCCCAGCTACATTTAGGATGTATTTATATACACATTTTAATGGGATCGATAGTTACTTAGAATTGCTTATGTGTACCTAGTTAGTTATACATGGCAACGCAACAGCCTGATCGGCCGGGATCTTAATCCCTTTAAAATTGGTCAAGCTGTGCAGTCCATGCTTCCTCTGCCATTAGCCTGCTAATGATTTTACTGGCTTGCAGTGTTTTCTTTGTATTTTTCAGACCTTACGCTGATACTAGGACTCTAAAGGACCTTCTTAAAGCTAAAATAATTTTAAACTATTGCAGCAAAAATAATAAATATATTCATATGAATAAGTGTTTCATTTTAGAAAAACAATTATTTTAAAACAAGTTAAAGAGCCATTTTAAATTAAAAATTATGCCTCTATTATCGATACTATATTTTACTCTATTTTAGAGTTAAAAATAGCTATGGCTGGAGATGCTCTAGAATTTCATAGGTATACCCAGTTATACACGAGGGATGTATTTATATACACATTTTAATGGGACAGATAGTTACTTAGAATTGCTTAGGTGTACCTAGTTAGTTATACATGGCAACGCAACAGCCTGTGATCGGCGGATCTTAATCCCTTTTAAATTGGCCGGGTGGCAGTCCTGCTCGCCATTAGCTCATGAATGATTTTACTGGCTTGCCGTGTTTTTTTTGTGTTTTTCAGACCTGCCGCTGATACTAGGACTCTAAAGGACCTTCTTAAAGCTAAAATAATTTTAAACTATCAGAAAAAAAATAATAAATATATTCATATGAATAAGTGTTTCATTTTAGAAAACAATTATTTAAAAACAAGTTAAAGAGCCATTTTAAATTAAAAATTATGCTCTATTATCGATACTATATTTTACTCTATTTTAGAGTTAAAAATAGCTATGGTGGAGATGCTTTTGAATTTCTTTGTGTACCTAAGCTATGGATGTATTTATATACACATTTTAATGGGACGAGATAGTTACTTAGAATTGCTTAGGTGTACCTAGTTAGTTATACATGGCAACGCAACAGCTCGCGGATCGCCGGGATCTTAATCCCTTTAAAATTGGCTGCTGGGCAGTCATTGCTCGCCATTAGCCCGCTAATGATTTTAACTGGCTTGCCAATGTTTTTGTGTTTTTCAGACCTGCCTGATACTATGGTTCTAAAGGACCTTCTTAAAGCTAAAATAATTTTAAAACCTTGCAGCAAAAGAAATAAAAAATTTATTCATATGAATAAGTGTATTTTATTTAAAAACTACATTTAAAAGACAAGTTAAAGAGCCAATTTTAAATTAAAAATTATGCATTTATTATCAGATACCGTATTACTCTATTTAGAGTTAAATAGGAGTACCCGCTATAAGGGATGTATTTATATACACATTTTAATGGGATCGATAGCTTAGAATTGCTTATGTGTACCTAGTTAGTTATACATGGCAACGCAACAAGCCTGTGATCGGCTGGGATCTTAATCCCTTTAAAATTGGTCAAGGGTGGCAGTCCTGCTCTTGCCATTAGCCTCGAATGATTTTACCGGTTTTTAGCATTTCTTTTTGTTTTTTTCAGACTGCCGCTGATACTAGGACTCTAAAGGACCTTCTTAAAGCTAAAATAATTTTAAAAACTATTGCAGCAAAACAATATATATATATATATTCATATGAATAAGTGTTTCATTTAAAAATAATTATTTTAAAAAAACAAGTTAAAGAGCCATTTTTAAATTAAAAATTATGCCTCTATTACGAGATACTATATTTTACTCTATTTTAGAGTTAAAAATAGCTATGGCTGGAGATGCTCTTAGAATTTCATAGGTATACCCAGTTATACACGAGGGATGTATTTATATACACATTTTAATGGGATCAGATAGTTACTTAGAATTGCTTATTTGTACCTAGTTAGTTATACATGGCAACGCAACAGCTCAGGATCGGCTGGGGATCTTAATCCCTTTAAAATTGGTCAAGCGGTGGCATTCCTTACTCTCCGCTTGCCATTAGCCTGAGAATGATTTTACTGGCTTGCGAGTATTTCTTTTTGTTTTTTTCAGACTTCCGCTGATACTAGGGACTCTAAAGGACCTTCTTAAAGCTAAAATAATTAGAAACTATTGCAGCAAAAAATAATAATATATTCATATGAATATGTGTTTCATTTTAAAAACAATTATTTAAAAACAAGTTAAAGAGCCATTTTTAAATTAAAATTATGCCTCTATTATCGATACTATATTTTACTTCTTTTTAGAGTTAAAAATAGCTATGGCTGGAGATGCTCTTAATTTCATAGGTACCCAGTTATACACGAGGGATGTATTTATATACACATTTTAATGGGACCAGATAGTTACTTAGAATTGCTTAGTGTACCTAGTTAGTTATACATGGCAACGCAACAGCCTGTGATCGGGCTGGATCTTAATCCCTTTAAAATTGGTCAAGCGGTGGTAGTTTTGCTCTTCGCCATTAGTCGCTAATGATTTTATCGTTGCAAGTGTTTCTTTTTGTATTTTTCAGACCTGCAAAGGATACTAGACTCTAAAGGACCTTCTTAAAGCTAAAATAATTTTAAAACTATTGCAGAAAAACAATAATAAATATATTCATATGAATAAGTGTTTCATTTTAGAAAAAAACAATTATTTAAAAAACAAGTTAAAGAGCCATTTTAAATAAAAAATTATGCCTCTATTATCGATACTATATTTTACTCTATTTTAGAGTTAAAATAGCTATGGCTGGAGATGCTCTTAGAATTTCATAGGTATACCCTATATACACGTAGGGATGTATTTATATACACATTTTAATGGGACCAGATAGTTACTTAGAATTGCTTAGTGTACCTAGTTAGTTATACATGGCAACGCAACAAACTTGGATCGCCTGGGATCTTAACCTTTAAAATTGGTCAAGCGGTGGCAGTCCTTGCTCCTCGCTTGCCATTAGCCTCCGAATGATTTTATTGGTTTTCCAGTGTTTTTTTGTGTTTTTAGACCCGCTTAAAGGATAATAGGTTCTAAAAGACCTTCTTAAAGCTAAATTAATTTTAAAAAAACATTTTGCAGAAAAACAATTATTTAAAACAAGTTAAAGAGCCATTTTAAATTAAAAATTATGCCTCTATTATGAGATACTATATTTTACTCTATTTTAGAGTTAAAATAGCTATGGCTGAGATGCTTTTAATTTCTAGGTATACCTAGTTATACACGAGGGATGTATTTATATACACATTTTAATGGGACCAGATAGTTACTTAGAATTGCTTATGTGTACCTAGTTAGTTATACATGGCAACGAATGTTCTGGATCGGCCGGGATCTTAATCCCTTTAAAATTGGTCAAGCGTGGCAGTTTGCTCTGCCATTAGCCCCGCTAATGATTTTACCTGGCTTGCCAATGTTTCTTTTTGTATTTTTCAGATCTGCTGATACTAGGACTCTAAAGGACTTCTTAAAGCTAAAATAATTTTAAACTATTGCAGAAAAACATAATAAATATATTCATATGAATAAGTGTTTCATTTTAGAAAAACAATTATTTTAAAAACAAGTTAAAGAGCCATTTTAAATAAAAATTATGCCTCTATTAGATACTCTATTTTACTCTATTTTAGAGTTAAAATAGCTATGGCTGGAGATGCTCTTAGAATTTCATAGGTATACCCATTATACACGTAGGGATGTATTTATATACACATTTTAATGGGACCAGATAGTTACGAATTGCTTAGGTGTACCTAGTTAGTTATACATGGCAACGCTAACAGGATCGTGGGGATCTTAATCCCTTTAAATTGGTCAAGCTTGGCAGTCCTTGCCCTCCCTTGCCATTAGCCTCCTAATGATTTTACTGTCTTGCCAGTGTTTCTTTTGTTTTTCAGAGACCGCTAGTGATACTAGGGTTCTAAAGGACCTTCTTAAAGCTAAATTAATTTTAAAAACATTTGCAGAAAAAAAAATTATTAAGAAAAACAAGTTAAAGAGCCATTTTAAATTAAAATTATGCCTCTATTATGAGATACTATATTTTACTCTATTTTAGAGTTAAAATAGCTATGGCTGGAGATGCTCTTAGAATTTCTTGGTATACCCAGTTATACACGTAGGGATGTATTTATATACATTTTAATGGGATCGATAGTTACTTAGAATTGCTTATGTACCTAGTTAGTTATACATGGCAACGCTAGCCTTGATCGGCTGGGGATCTTAATCCCTTTAAAATTGGTCAAGCTGTGGCAGTCCATGCCTCCTCCGCTGCCACATCTAATGATTTTACTGGTTTGCCAGTTGTTTCTTTTTGTTTTGACTGCTAGTGATACTGTTCTAAAGGACCTTCTTAAAGCTAAATTAATTTTAAAAATTTAAAAAAAATTATTAAGATAAAACCAAGTTAAAGAGCTTTTTTAAATTAAAAATTATGCCTCTATTATCGATATACTATATTTTACTCTATTTTAGAGTTAAAAATAGCTATGGCTGGAGATGCTCTTAGAATTTCATAGGTATACCCGCTATACACGATGTATTTATATACACATTTTAATGGGACCGATAGTTACTAGAATTGCTTAGGTGTACCTAGTTAGTTATACATGGCAACGTAACAAACATGGATCTATGGGATCTTAATCCCTTTAAAATTGGTCAAGTGTGGCAGTCCTTGCCTCCGCCATTAGCTTCGAATGATTTTACTGTTTCGCTGTTTCTTTTGTTTTTTCAGACCGCTAGTGATACTAGGGTTCTAAAGGACCTTCTTAAAGCTAAATTAATTTTAAAACATTTGCAGAAAAACAATTATTAAGAAAAAACAGTTAAAGAGCCATTTTAAATTAAAAATTATGCCTCTATTATCGATACTATATTTTACTCTATTTTAGAGTTAAAATAGCTATGGTGGAGATGCTCTTAGAATTTTAGGTATACCCGTTATACACGATGTATTTATATACACATTTTAATGGGATCGAGATAGTTACTTAGAATTGCTTACGTGTACCTAGTTAGTTATACATGGCAACGCAACAGCCTCGGATCGGCCGGGATCTTAATCCCTTTAAAATTGGTCAGCGGTGGCAGTCCTTGCTCGCTTGCCATTAGCCCTTAATGATTTTACTGGCTTGCCGCTGTTTCTTTTTGTCTTTTTTCAGACTCGCCAAGGATACTAGGACTCTAAAGGACCTTCTTAAAGCTAAAATTTTAGAAACTATTGCAGCAAAAACAATAATAAATATATTCATATGAATAAGTGTTTCATTTTAGAAAAAAAAATTATTTAAAAAACAAGTTAAAGAGCCTTTTAAATAAAAAATTATGCCTCTATTATCGATACTCTATTTTACTCTATTTTAGAGTTAAAAATAGCTATGGCTGAGATGCTCTTAGAATTTCATAGGTGTACCCAGCTATACACGGGGATGTATTTATATACACATTTTAATGGGACCAGATAGTTACTTAGAATTGCTTAGGTGTACCTAGTTAGTTATACATGGCAACGCAACAAACCGTGGATCGGGGGATCTTAATCCCTTTTAAATTGGTCAAGCGTGGCAGTCCATGCCTCCGCCCATTAATTCTAATGATTTTACTGTCTTGCTGTGTTTTTTGTTTTCAGACTCCGCTGTGATACTAGTGTTCTAAAGGACCTTCTTAAAGCTAAATTAATTTTAAAAAATTTGCAGAAAAATAAAATTATTAAGAAAACCAAGTTAAAGAGCTTTTTTTAAATTAAAAATTATGCCTCCATTATTATCGATACTATATTTTACTCTATTTTAGAGTTAAAAATAGCTATGGTGGAGATGCTCTTAGAATTTCTTAGGTATACCCAGCTATACACGTAGGGATGTATTTATATACACATTTTAATGGGATCAGATAGTTACTTAGAATTGCTTATGTGTACCTAGTTAGTTATACATGGCAACGCAACAGCCGCGGATCGGCCGGGATCTTAATCCCTTTAAAATTGGTCAAGCTGGCAGTCCTGCTCCTCTTGCCATTAGCCCGCGAATGATTTTATCGGGTTTGCAAGTGTTTCTTTTTGTGTTTTTCAGACCCGCCGTGATACTAGTGGTTCTAAAGGACCTTCTTAAAGCTAAATTAATTTTGAAAACATTTGCATAAAAATTTATTTTAAAAACAAGTTAAAGAGCCATTTTAAATTAAAAAATTATGCCTCTATTATCAGATACTATATTTTACTCTATTTTAGAGTTAAAAATAGCTATGGCTGAGATGCTCTTAGAATTTCATAGGTATACCCAGTTATACACGAGGGATGTATTTATATACACATTTTAATGGGACCAGATAGTTACTTAGAATTGCTTAGTGTACCTAGTTAGTTATACATGGCAACGCAACAAATTGCGGATCGGCGGGATCTTAATCCCTTTAAAATTGGTCAAGCTGGCAGTCCTTGCCTCCGCTGCCATTAGCCTCCTAATGATTTTACGCTTCCTGTTGTTTCTTTTGTGTTTTCAGACTTAGTGATACTAGTGTTCTAAAGGACCTCTAAATTAAATTAATTTTAAAAAAAATTTGCAGAAAAAAATTATTAAGAAAACCAAGTTAAAGAGCTTTTTTTAAATTAAAAATTATGCCTCTATTATCGATACTATATTTTACTCTATTTTAGAGTTACAAATAGCTATGGCTGGAGATGCTCTTAGAATTTCTTAGGTATACCCGCTATACACGTAGGGATGTATTATACACATTTTAATGGGATCGATAGTTACTTAGAATTGCTTATGTGTACCTAGTTAGTTATACATGGCAACGCAACAACCCTGCGGATCGGCCTGGGATCTTAATCCCTTTAAAATTGGTGCGGTGGCAGTCCTTGCTCTCTTGCCATTAGCCTGCGAATGATTTTACCGGCTTGCAAGTGTTTTTTTGGTTTTTCAGACCTGCCGTGATACTAGGGTTCTAAAGGACCTTCTTAAAGCTAAATTAATTTTTAAAAAATTTGCATAAAAACATTTATTTTAAAACAAGTTAAAGAGCCATTTTTAAATTAAAATTATGCCTCTATTATCAGATACTATATTTTACTCTATTTTAGAGTTAAAAATAGCTATGGCTGGAGATGCTCTTAGAATTTCTTAGGTATACCCAGCTATACACAGGGATGTATTTATATACACATTTTAATGGGACCAGATAGTTACTTAGAATTGCTTAGGTGTACCTAGTTAGTTATACATGGCAACGCAACAGCCTGTGGATCGCAGGGGATCTTAATCCCTTTAAAATTGGCCAAGCGGTGGCAGTCCATGCCCTCCGCCATTAGCCTCCTAATGATTTTAGTCTTGCCAGTTTCTTTTTGTGTTTTCAGACCGCCAGTGATACTAGGTTCTAAAGGACCTTCTTAAAGCTAAATTAATTTTAAAAATTTGCAGAAAAAAAATTATTAAAAACCAAGTTAAAGAGCCTTTTTAAATTAAAAATTATGCCCCTATTATCGATACTATATTTTACTCTATTTTAGAGTTAAAAATAGCTATGGCTGGAGATGCTCTTAGAATTTCTTAGGTATACCCAGCTATACGTAGGGATGTATTTATATACATTTTAATGGGACCAGATAGTTACTTAGAATTTTAGTGTACCTAGTTAGTTATACATGGCAACGCAACAACCCTCGGATCGTCGGGATCTTAATCCCTTTAAAATTGGTCAAGTGGCAGCCCTTCTCTCGCTTGCCATTAGCCTCAATGATTTTACTGGCTTGCAAGTGTTTCTTTTTGTGTTTTTCAGACTCTGCCAGTGATACTAGGGTTCTAAAGGACCTTCTTAAAGCTAAATTAATTTTAAAAACATTTGCAGAAAACATTTATTTTTAAAAACAAGTTAAAGAGCCATTTTAAATAAAAATTATGCCTCTATTATCGATACTATATTTTACTCTATTTTAGAGTTAAAAATAGCTATGGCTGGAGATGCTCTTAGAATTTCATAGGTATACCCAGTTATACACGTGGGATGTATTTATATACACATTTTAATGGGACAGATATACTTAGAATTGCTTAGTGTACCTAGTTAGTTATACATGGCAACGCAAACTGCGGATCGGCTGGGATCTTAATCCCTTTAAAATTGGTCAAGCTGTGGCAGTCCATGCTCTCCGCTTGCCATTAGCCTAATGATTTTACGGCTTGCCGTGTTTCTTTTGTTTTTCAGACCTGCAAGGATACTTGTTCTAAAGGACCTCTTAAAGCTAAATTAATTTTTAAAAATTTTAAAAATTATTAAGAAAAACCAAGTTAAAGAGCCTTTTTAAATTAAAATTATGCCTCTATTATCGATAATTATATTTTACTCTATTTTAGAGTTAAAAATAGCTATGGCTGGAGATGCTCTTAATTTCTTAGGTATACCCAGTTATACACGGGATGTATTTATATACACATTTTAATGGGATCAGATAGTTACTTAGAATTGCTTATGTACCTAGTTAGTTATACATGGCAACGCAACAACCTGTGGATCTCCGCGGGATCTTAATCCCTTTAAAATTGGTCAAGCGGTGGCAGTCCTTGCTCTCGCTGCCATTAGCCCTGCGAATGATTTTACCGGCTTCGCAAGTGTTTCTTTTGTGTTTTTCAGACCTGCCAGTGATACTAGGTTCTAAAGGACCTTCTTAAAGCTTTCTATTAATTTTAAAAACATTTGCAGTAAAAACAATTATTTAAAAACAAGTTAAAGAGCCATTTTAAATTAAAATTATGCCTCTATTATCGATACTATATTTTACTCTATTTTAGAGTTTAAAATAGCTATGGCTGGAGATGCTCTTAGAATTTCATAGTACCCAGTTATACACGAGGGATGTATTTATATACACATTTTAATGGGACCGATAGTTACTTAGAATTGCTTAGTGTACCTAGTTAGTTATACATGGCAACGAATGTACTGCGGATCGGCTGGGATCTTAATCCCTTTAAAATTGGTCAAGCGTGGCAGTCTTGCTCTCATTGCCATTAGCCTCCGAATGATTTTACTGTCTTGCCAGTGTTTCTTTTTGTGTTTTTCAGACCTGCCAAAGGATACTCTGGGTTCTAAAGGAACTTAAAGCTAAATTAATTTTAAAACATTTGCAGAAAAACAATTATTTAAAAACAAGTTAAAGAGCCATTTTAAATTAAAATTATGCCTCTATTATCGATACTATATTTTACTCTATTTTAGAGTTAAAATAGCTATCGAGATGCTCTTAGAATTTCTTAGGTATACCCAGTTATACACGTAGATGTATTTATATACACATTTTAATGGGATCGATAGTTACTTAGAATTGCTTACGGTACCTAGTTAGTTATACATGGCAACGCAACAGCTCAGGATCGGCCGGGATCTTAATCCCTTTAAAATTGGTCAAGCGTGGCAGTCCTTGCTCTCCGCCATTAGCTCATGATGATTTTACTGGCTTGCCAGTGTTTCTTTTGTCTTTTCAGACTCCAGCTGATACTAGGACTCTAAAGGACCTTCTTAAAGCTAAAATAATTTTAGAAACTATTGCAGCAAAACAATAATAAATATATTCATATGAATAAGTGTTTCATTTTAAAAACAATTATTTAAAAACAAGTTAAAGAGCCCTTTTAAATAAAAAATTATGCCTCTATTATCGATACTCTATTTTACTCTATTTTAGAGTTAAAATAGCTATGGCTGGAGATGCTCTTAGAATTTCATAGGTATACCCAGCTATACACGAGGGATGTATTTATATACACATTTTAATGGGACCAGATAGTTACTTAGAATTGCTTAGGTGTACCTAGTTAGTTATACATGGCAACGCAACAGCCTGTGGATCGGCAGGGGATCTTAATCCCTTTAAATTGGTCAAGCGGTGGCAGTCCTTGCCCTCCGCCATTAGCCTCCTAATGATTTTACGGCGCAAGTGTTTTGTGTTTTCAGACCTGCAAGGATACTAGTGTTCTAAAGGACCTTCTTAAAGCTAAATTAATTTTAAAAAAATTTTGCAGAAAAAAAAAAATTATTAAGAAAAACCAAGTTAAAGAGCTTTTTTAAATTAAAAATTATTCATTATCGATACTATATTTTACTCTATTTTAGAGTTAAAAATAGCTATGGCTGGAGATGCTCTTAGAATTTCTTAGGTATACCCGCTATACACGTAGGATGTATTTATATACACATTTTAATGGGATCAGATAGTTACTTAGAATTGCTTATGTGTACCTAGTTAGTTATACATGGCAACGCAACAGCCTGCGGATCGGCTGTGGATCTTAATCCCTTTAAAATTGGTCAAGCGTGGCAGTCCTTGCTCTCTTGCCATTAGCCTCACGAATGATTTTACTGGCTTGAAGTGTTTCTTTGTGTTTTTCAGACCTGCCAGTGATACTAGGGTTCTAAAGGACCTTCTTAAAGCTAAATTAATTTTAAAACATTTGCAGTAAAAACATTTATTTAAAAAAACAAGTTAAAGAGCCATTTTAAATTAAAATTATGCCTCTATTATCGATACTATATTTTACTCTATTTTAGTTAAAATAGCTATGGCTGGAGATGCTCTTAGAATTTCATGGTATACCCAGCTATACACGGGATGTATTTATATACACATTTTAATGGGACCAGATAGTTACTTAGAATTGCTTAGGTGTACCTAGTTAGTTATACATGGCAACGCAACAGCCTGCGGATCGGCTGGGATCTTAATCCCTTTAAAATTGGTCAAGCGTAGTCCATGCCTCGCTTGCCATTAGCCTCCAATGATTTTACTGTCTTGCCGTTGTTTCTTTGTGTTTTTCAGACCTGCAAGGATACTAGTGTTCTAAAGGACCTTCTTAAAGCTAAATTAATTTTAAAAATTTGCAGAAAAAAAATTATTAAGAAAACAAGTTAAAGAGCTTTTTTAAATTAAAAATTATTCCTCCATTATCGATACTATATTTTACTCTATTTTAGAGTTACAAATAGCTATGGCTGGAGATGCTCTTAGAATTTCTTAGGTATACCCAGCTATACACGTATTTATATACACATTTTAATGGGATCGATAGTTACTTAGAATTGCTTATGTACCTAGTTAGTTATACATGGCAACGCAACAACTCAGGATCGGCTGGGATCTTAATCCCTTTAAAATTGGTCAAGGGTGGCAGTCCTTGCTCTCTCGCCATTAGCCCTAATGATTTTACGGCTTGCAAGTGTTTCTTTTTGTGTTTTTCAGACCTCGCTGATACTGTGGTTCTAAAGGACCTTCTTAAAGCTAAATTAATTTTAAAAACATTTGCAGAAAAAAAAAAAAACAATTATTTAAAAACAAGTTAAAGAGCCATTTTAAATTAAAATTATGCCTCTATTATCGATACTATATTTTACTCTATTTTAGAGTTAAAATAGCTATGGCTGGAGATGCTCTTAGAATTTCATAGGTATACCTTATATAACGTAGGGATGTATTTATATACACATTTTAATGGGACCAGATAGTTACTTAGAATTGCTTAGTACCTAGTTAGTTATACATGGCAACGCAAAGTACTCGGATCGGGGATCTTAATCCCTTTAAAATTGGTCAAGCTGGCAGCCTTTGCTCCGGCCATTAGCCTCCTAATGATTTTACTGTCTTGCCAGTGTTTCTTTTTGTGTTTTCAGACCAAAGGATACTAGGGTTCTAAAGGAACTCTTAAAGCTAAATTAATTTTAAAAACATTTTAAAACAATTATTTTAAAAACAAGTTAAAGAGCCATTTTAAATTAAAATTATGCCTCTATTATCGATACTATATTTTACTCTATTTTAGAGTTAAAATAGCTATGGCTGGAGATGCTCTTAGAATTTTTAGGTATACCCGCTATACACGTAGGGATGTATTTATATACACATTTTAATGGGATCAGATAGTTACTTAGAATTGCTTTGTACCTAGTTAGTTATACATGGCAACGCAACACTGCGGATCGGTGGGATCTTAATCCCTTTAAAATTGGTCAAGCTGGGTGGCAGCCTTTGCTTGCCATTAGCCTCGAATGATTTTACTGTCTTGCCGTTTCTTTTGTGTTTTCAGACCTGCCAAAGGATACTTTAGGGTTCTAAAAGACCTTCTTAAAGCTAAATTAATTTTAAAAACATTTGCAGAAAAACAATTATTTAAAAACAAGTTAAAGAGCCATTTTAAATTAAAATTATGCCTCTATTATCAGATACTATATTTTACTCTATTTTAGAGTTAAAATAGCTATGGCTGGAGATGCTCTTAGAATTTCTTAGGTATACCCAGTTATACACGTAGGATGTATTTATATACACATTTTAATGGGATCGATAGTTACTTAGAATTGCTTATGTGTACCTAGTTAGTTATACATGGCAACGCAACAGCCCAGGATCGGCTGGGATCTTAATCCCTTTAAAATTGGTCAAGGTGGCAGTCCTTGCTCGCTTGCCATTAGCCAAGAATGATTTTACCTGGCTTGCCAATGTTTCTTTTTGTATTTTTCAGACCGCCGCTGATACTAGGACTCTAAAGGACCTTCTTAAAGCTAAAATAATTTTAAAACTATTGCAGGAAAACAATAATAAATATATTCATATGAATAAGTGTTTCATTTTAAAAACAATTATTTAAAAAACAAGTTAAGCCGCTTTAAATAAAAAATTATGGCTCTATTATCAAATTACTCTATTTTACTCTAATTTAGAGTTAAAAATTGCTATGGCTGGAGATGTTCTTAGAATTTCATAGCTATACCCTGTTATACACGGGGATTTATTTATATACACATTTTAATGGGACCAGATAGTTACTTAGAATTGCTTTTAAAAATTCTAGTTAGTTATACATGGCAACTTTAAATACCAAGTGATCTTGTCAGCTTGCCACTAGCCTCCGAATGATTTTACTGACTTGCCAATGTTTCTTTTTGTGTTTTTCAGACCTGCCAGTGATACTAGGGTTCTAAAGGACCTTCTTAAAGCTAAATTAATTTTTAAAACATTTGCAGAAAAACAATTATTTAAAAACAAGTTAAAGAGCCATTTTAAATTAAAAATTATGCCTCTATTATCGATACTATATTTTACTCTATTTTAGAGTTAAAATAGCTATGGCTGGAGATGCTCTTAGAATTTCTTAGGTATACCCAGCTATACACGTAGGGATGTATTTATATACACATTTTAATGGGATCCAGATAGTTAGAATTGCTTAGGTGTACCTAGTTAGTTATACATGGCAACGCAGACTTTTGGATCGGCCGGGATCTTAATCCCTTTAAAATTGGTCAAGGGTGGCAGTCCTTGCTCTCCGCTTGCCATTAGCCCCAATGATTTTACTGCTCTGCCGTTGTTTCTTTTGTGTTTTTCACCGCTGATACTGGTTCTAAAGACCTTCTTAAAGCTAAAATAATTTTAGAAACTATTGCAGCAAAACAATAATAAATATATTCATATGAATAAGTGTTTCATTTTAGAAAAAAACAATTATTTAAAAACAAGTTAAAGAGCCGCTTTTAAATAAAAATTATGCCTCTATTATCGATACTATATTTTACTCTATTTTAGAGTTAAAAATAGCTATGGCTGGAGATGCTCTTAGAATTTTAGGTATACCCGTTATACACGTAGGATGTATTTATATACACATTTTAATGGGACCAGATAGTTACTTAGAATTGCTTTAGGTGTACCTAGTTAGTTATACATGGCAACCAACAGCCCTGTGGATCGGCCGGGATCTTAATCCCTTTAAAATTGGTCAAGCTGTGGCAGTCCTTGCTCTCCGCTTGCCATTAGCTCGCGAATGATTTTACGGTTCCTGCTGTTTCTTTTTGTGTTTTTCAGACGCTGATAATACTAGGGTTCTAAAGGACCTTCTTAAAGCTAAAATAATTTTAAACTATTGCAAAAAACAATAATAATTATATTCATATGAATAAGTGTTTCATTTTAAAAACAATTATTTAAAACAAGTTAAAAGCCTTTTAAATAAAAAATTATGCCTCTATTATCGATATTCTATTTTACTCTATTTGAAGTTGAAGAGATGCTTTAATTTCATAGGTATACCCGCTATACACGTAGGGATGTATTTATATACACATTTTAATGGGACCAGATAGTTACTTAGAATTGCTTAGGTGTACCTAGTTAGTTATACATGGCAACGCAAATACCAGGATCGGTGGGATCTTAATCCCTTTAAAATTGGTCAAGCGTGGCAGTCCTTTGCTCCACATTAGCCTTCAATGATTTTACCGTCTTGCCGTTGTTTCTTTTGTGTTTTTCAGACCGCCAAGGATACTAGGGTTCTAAAGGACCTTCTTAAAGCTAAATTAATTTAAAAACATTTGCAGAAAAACAATTATTTAAAAACAAGTTAAAGAGCCATTTTTAAATTAAAAATTATGCCTCTATTATCGATACTATATTTTACTCTATTTTAGAGTTAAAATAGCTATGGCTGGAGATGCTCTTAGAATTTCTTAGGTATACCCAGTTATACACGAGGGATGTATTTATATACACATTTTAATGGGATCGATAGTTACTTAGAATTGCTTAGGTGTACCTAGTTAGTTATACATGGCAACGAACAGCCTTGGATCGGCTGGGATCTTAATCCCTTTAAAATTGGTCAAGCGGTGGCAGTCCTTGCTCCGCTGCCATTAGCTCATGAATGATTTTACGGCTTGCCGTTTCTTTTGTGTTTTTTCAGATCTGCTAGTGATACTAGGGTTCTAGGACCTTCTAAAGCTAAATTAATTTTAAAACATTTTAAAAACAATTATTCAAAAACCAAGTTAAAGAGCCATTTTTAAATTAAAAATTATGCCTCTATTATCGATACTATATTTTACTCTATTTTAGAGTTAAAAATAGCTATGGCTGGAGATGCTCTTAGAATTTCATGTATACCCGCTATACACGTAGGGATGTATTTATATACACATTTTAATGGGATCAGATAGTTACTTAGAATTGCTTATGTGTACCTAGTTAGTTATACATGGCAACGAACAGCTCAGGATCGGCTGGGATCTTAATCCCTTTAAAATTGGTCAAGCGTGGCAGTCCTGCTTCCTTGCCATTAGCCCTGTAATGATTTTACTGGCTTGCCAGTGTTTCTTTTGTGTTTTTCAGACTCACAAGGATACTAGGTTCTAAAGGACCTTCTTAAAGCTAAAATATTTTTAAAACTGCAGCAAAACAATAATAAATATATTCATATGAATAAGTGTTTCATTTTAGAAAAAAAAATTATTAAAAAACAAGTTAAAGAGCCATTTTTAAATTAAAAATTATGCCTCTATTATCGATACTATATTTTACTCTATTTTAGAGTTAAAAATAGCTATGGTGGAGATGCTCTTAGAATTTCATAGGTATACCCAGCTATACACGTAGGATGTATTTATATACACATTTTAATGGGACCGATAGTTACTTAGAATTGCTTAGGTGTACCTAGTTAGTTATACATGGCAACACAACAGCCTGCGGATCGGTGGGATCTTAATCCCTTTAAAATTGGTCAAGCTGTGGCAGTCCTTGCTCCGCTTGCCATTAGCTCCTAATGATTTTACCGTTTGCCGTTGTTTCTTGTGTTTTTCAGACTGCCAGATACTAGGGTTCTAAAGGACCTTCTTAAAGCTAAATTAATTTAAAAAACATTTTGAGAAAAACAATTATTTAAAACAAGTTAAAGAGCCATTTTAAATTAAAATTATGCCTCTATTATCGATACTATATTTTACTCTATTTTAGAGTTAAAATAGCTATGGCTGGAGATGCTCTTAGAATTTCTTAGGTATACCCAGTTATACACGTAGGGATGTATTTATATACACATTTTAATGGATCAGATAGTTACTTAGAATTGCTTATGTACCTAGTTAGTTATACATGGCAACGCAAGACTCGGATCGGTGGGATCTTAATCCCTTTAAAATTGGTCAAGCGGTGGCAGTTTGCTCTCCGCTTGCCATTAGCTCAAATGATTTTACCGGGTTTGCCGTTGTTTCTTTGTTTTTTCAGACCTGATACTACTTACTCTAAAGGACCTTCTTAAAGCTAAAATAATTTTAAACTATTGCAAAGAAAACAATAATAAATATATTCATATGAATAAGTGTTTCATTTTAAAAACAATTATTAAAAAAACAAGTTAAAGAGCCATTTTAAATAAAAAATTATGCCTCTATTATCGATACTATATTTTACTCTATTTTAGAGTTAAAATAGCTATGCTGGAGATGCTCTAGAATTTCATAGTATACCCAGCTATACACGAGATGTATTTATATACACATTTTAATGGGACCAGATAGTTACTTAGAATTGCTTAGGTGTACCTAGTTAGTTATACATGGCAACTAAAGTACTGCGGATCGGCTAGGGATCTTAATCCCTTTAAAATTGGTCAAGCGGTGGCAGTCCTGCCTCCGCCATTAGCCTCAATGATTTTACTGGCTTCATGTTGTTTCTTTTTGTTTTTTTCAGACTTCAAGCAAGGATACTAGTGGTTCTAAAGGACCTTTTAGCTAAATTTATTTTAAAACATTTGCAGAAAAACAATTATTAAAAAACAAGTTAAAGAGCCATTTTAAATTAAAAATTATGCCTCTATTATCGATACTATATTTTACTCTATTTTAGAGTTAAAATAGCTATGGCTGGAGATGCTCTTAGAATTTCTTAGGTATACCCAGCTATACACGAGGGATGTATTTATATACACATTTTAATGGGACCAGATAGTTACTTAGAATTGCTTAAGTGTACCTAGTTAGTTATACATGGCAACGCAACAAACTGCGGATCTACCGGGATCTTAATCCCTTTAAAATTGGTCAAGCGGTGGCAGTCCTTGCTCCTCTTGCCATTAGCCTCGAATGATTTTATCGGTTTGCCAGTTGTTTCTTTGTGTTTTTAGACCTGCCAGGATACTAGGGTTCTAAAGGACCTTCTTAAAGCTAAATTAATTTTAAAACATTTGCAGTAAAAACAATTATTTTAAAATAAAAACAAGTTAAAAGAGCCATTTTAAATTAAAAATTATGCCTCTATTATCAGATACTATATTTTACTCTATTTTAGAGTTAAAAATAGCTATGGCTGGAGATGCTCTTAGAATTTCATAGGTATACCTATACTATAATGTATTTATATACACATTTTAATGGGACCAGATAGTTACTTAGAATTGCTTAGTGTACCTAGTTAGTTATACATGGCAACGCAACAGCCTCGGATCGGCGGGGATCTTAATCCCTTTAAATTGGTCGCGTGGCAGTCCTTGCCTCCCACATTAGCCTCCCAATGATTTTACTGCTTTGCCAGTGTTTCTTTGTGTTTTTCAGACCTGCCGTGATACTAGGTTCTAAAGGACCTCTTAAAGCTAAATTAAAAAAAAAAACATTTGCATTTGAAAAACAATTATTTAAAAAACAAGTTAAAGAGCCATTTTAAATAAAAATTATGCCTCTATTATCGATACTATATTTTACTCTATTTTAGAGTTAAAAATAGCTATGGCTGGAGATGCTCTTAGAATTTCTTGTATACCCAGCTTATACACGTGGGATGTATTTATATACACATTTTAATGGGACCGATAGTTACTTAGAATTGCTTAGGTGTACCTAGTTAGTTATACATGGCAACGCAACAGCTTGATCGGCTGGGATCTTAATCCCTTTAAAATTGGTCAAGCGGTGGCAGTCCTTGCTTCGCCATTATTAGCCTGAATGATTTTACTGGCTTTGCCGTTTTTTTGTGTTTTCAGACCTGCTGATACTGTTCTAAAGGACCTTCTTAAAGCTAAATTAATTTTAAAACATTTGCAGTAAAAACATTATTGAGAAAACCAAGTTAAAGAGCCATTTTTAAATTAAAAATTATGCCTCTATTATCAGATACTATATTTTACTCTATTTTAGAGTTAAAATAGCTATGGCTGAGATGCTCTTAGAATTTCTTAGGTATACCCAGTTATACACGTAGGGATGTATTTATATACACATTTTAATGGGATCGAGATAGTTACTTAGAATTGCTTATGTGTACCTAGTTAGTTATATGGCAACGCAAATGTCGCGGATCGGCGGATCTTAATCCCTTTAAAATTGGTCAAGCGGTGGCAGTCCTTGCTCTCCGCCATTAGCTGATAATGATTTTACTGGCTTGCCAATGTTTCTTTTGTATTTTCTAGACCTCCAGTGATACTAGGACTCTAAAGGACCTTCTTAAAGCTAAAATAATTTTAGAAACTATTGCAGCAAAAACAATAATAAATATATTCATATGAATAAGTGTTTCATTTTAGAAAAAAAATTATTAAAAAACAAGTTAAAGAGTTTTAAATTAAAAATTATGCCTCTATTATCGATACTATATTTTACTCTATTTTAGTTAAAAATAGCTATGGCTGGAGATGCTCTTAGAATTTCATAGGTATACCCGCTATACACGTAGGGATGTATTTATATACACATTTTAATGGGACCGATAGTTACTTAGAATTGCTTAGTGTACCTAGTTAGTTATACATGGCAACGCAACAAATCAGGATCGGCTGGGATCTTAATCCCTTTAAAATTGGTCAAGCGGTGGCAGTCCTTGCTCGCCACATTAGCCTCGAATGATTTTACCGGGTTTGAAGTGTTTTTGTGTTTTCAGACTGCCGTGATACTAGGGTTCTAAAGGACCTCTTAAAGCTAAATTAATTTTAAAAACATTTGCAGAAAACAATTATTTTAAAAACAAGTTAAAGAGCCATTTTTAAATTAAAAATTATGCCTCTATTATCGATACTATATTTTACTCTATTTTAGAGTTAAAAATAGCTATGGCTGGAGATGCTCTTAGAATTTCTTAGGTATACCCAGCTATACACGTAGGGATGTATTTATATACACATTTTAATGGGACCAGATAGTTACTTAGAATTGCTTAGTGTACCTAGTTAGTTATATGGCAACGCAACAGCTGCGGATCGGCTGGGATCTTAACCCTTTAAATTGGTCAAGCTGTGGCAGTCCTTGCCCTCCGCCATTAGCCTCCGAATGATTTTACAGCTCATGTTGTTTCTTTTGTGTTTTCAGACTCCGCTAGTGATACTAGTGTTCTAAAGGACCTTCTTAAAGCTAAATTAATTTTAAAAAAAATTTGCAGAAAAAAAAAATTATTAAAAAACAAGTTAAAGAGCTTTTTTAAATTAAAAAATTATTCATTATCGATACATTATATTTTACTCTATTTTAGAGTTAAAAATAGCTATGGCTGGAGATGCTCTTAGAATTTTAGGTATACCCAGTTATACACGGATGTATTTATATACACATTTTAATGGGATCAGATAGTTACTTAGAATTGCTTAGGTGTACCTAGTTAGTTATACATGGCAACGCAACCGTGATCGGCCGGGGATCTTAATCCCTTTAAAATTGGTCAAGGGTGGCAGTCCTTGCTCTCTCGCTTGCCATTAGCTCACGAATGATTTTACTGGCTTGCAGTGTTTCTTTTTGTGTTTTTCAGACCGCCATGATACTAGGTTCTAAAGGACCTTCTTAAAGCTAAATTAATTTTAAAACATTTGCAGAAAAACAATTATTTAAAAACAAGAAGATTTCATTTTTAAATTAAAAATTATGCCTCTATTATCAGATACTTATTTTACTCTATTTTAGAGTTAAAAATAGCTATGGCTGGAGATGCTCTTAGAATTTTCATAGGTATACCCAGCTATACACGTAGGGATGTATTTATATACACATTTTAATGGGACCGATAGTTACTTAGAATTGCTTAGGTGTCCTAGTTAGTTATACATGGCAACGAACAGCCGTGGATCGGGGGATCTTAATCCCTTTAAAATTGGTCAAGCGGTGGTGCCTTGCTCCCACACCATTCAATGATTTTACTGTCTTGCCTGTTTCTTTTGTGTTTTTCAGACCGCCAGTGATACTAGGGTTCTAAAGGACCTTCTTAAAGCTAATTAATTTTAAAACATTTGCAGAAAAACAATTATTTTAAAAAAAACAAGTTAAAGAGCCATTTTAAATTAAAATTATGCCTCTATTATCGATACTATATACTCTATTTTAGAGTTAAAAATAGCTATGGCTGGAGATGCTCTTAGAATTTTTAGGTATACCCAGCTATACACGAGGATGTATTTATATACACATTTTAATGGGACCTATAATAATTTGTTAGTGTACCTAGTTAGAACATGAATGCAACACTGATCTACCGATCTTAATCCCTTTAAAATTGGTCAAGGGTGCAGTCTTTGCTCTCCGCCATTAGCCTCCGAATGATTTTACTGTCTTGCCAGTGCTTTTTGTGTTTTTCAGACCTGCCAGTGATACTAGGGTTCTAAAGGACCTTCTTAAAGCTAAATTAATTTTAAAAACATTTGCAGAAAAAACAATTATTTAAAAACAAGTTAAAGAGCCATTTTAAATTAAAATTATGCCTCTATTATGAGATAACATATTTTACTCTATTTTAGAGAGTTAAAATAGCTATGGCTGGAGATGCTCTTAGAATTTCTTAGGTATACCTAGTTATACACGTAGGGATGTATTTATATACACATTTTAATGGGATCGATAGTTACTTAGAATTGCTTATGTGTACCTAGTTAGTATATAAACGCTAAACAAATTTGTGATCGGTCAGATCTTAATCCCTTTAAAATTGGTCAAGCGTGGCAGTCCTTGCTCTCTGCTTACATTAGCCGCGAATGATTTTACCACTGCTGGCATGTCTTTTGTATTTTCAGATCCTGCTGATATAGGACTCTAAAGGACCTTCTTAAAGCAAAATTTTTAGAAACTATTGCAAGAAAACAATAATAAATATATTCATATGAATAAGTGTTTCATTTTAGAAAACAATTATTAAAAACAAGTTAAAGAGCCATTTTTAAATAAAAATTATGCCTCTATTATCAGATACTCTATTTTACCTAATTTAGAGTTAAAATGCTATGAATTTCTATTATAGTATACCGTTATACACGTAGGGATGTATTTATATACACATTTTAATGGGACCGATAGTTACTTAGAATTGCTTGTGTACCTAGTTAGTTATACATGGCAACGCGAACAGCCCTGGTGATCTTTGCTCTCCTCGCTTGCCATTAGCCTCCCGAATGATTTTACCACTGGCCACTTTTTGTGTTTTTCAGACCAAGATACTAGGTCTCAAAGGACCTTCTTAAAGCTAAATTAATTTTAAAACATTTCATGAAAAACAATTATTTAAAAAACAAGTTAAAGAGCCATTTTAAATTAAAAATTATGCCTCTATTATCGATACTATATTTTACTCTATTTTAGAGTTAAAATAGCTATGGCTGGAGATGCTCTTAGAATTTCTTAGGTATACCCAGTTATACACTAGGGATGTATTTATATACACATTTTAATGGGACCAGATAGTTACTTAGAATTGCTTACGTGTACCTAGTTAGTTATACATGGCAACGCAACATTTTCGGATCGTGGGATCTTAATCCCTTTAAAATTGGTCAAGCGGTGGCAGTCCTGCTTCGGCTTGCCATTAGTCATAATGATTTTACCGCTTGCCGGTTTTCTTTTGTTTTTCAGACCAGTGATACTAGGGTTCTAAAGGACCTTCTTAAAGCTAAAATAATTTTAAAACTATTTGCAAAACAATAATAAATATATTCATATGAATAAGTGTTTCATTTTAGAAAAAAATTATTTAAAACAAGTTAAAAGCCGTTTAAATAAAAATTATGCCTCTATTATCGATACTCTATTTTACTCTATTTTAGAGTTAAAATAGCTATGGCTGAGATGCTCTTAGAATTTCATGTGTATACCCAGTTATACACGTAGGATGTATTTATATACACATTTTAATGGGACCAGATAGTTACTTAGAATTTTAGGTGTACCTAGTTAGTTATACATGGCAACGAATGTACTGCGGATCGCTGGGGATCTTAATCCCTTTAAAATTGGTCAAGCGGTGGCAGTCTTTGTTCGCCCATTAGCCCCAATGATTTTACTGCTTGCCGTTGTTTCTTTTTGTGTTTTTCAGACCTGCCAAGGATACTAGGGTTCTAAAGGACCTTCTTAAAGCTAAATTAATTTTAAAACATTTGCAGAAAAAACAATTATTTTAAAAACAAGTTAAAGAGCCATTTTTAAATTAAAAATTATGCCTCTATTATCGATACTATATTTTACTCTATTTTAGAGTTAAAAATAGCTATGGCTGAGATGCTCTTAGAATTTCTTAGGTATACCCAGCTATACACGTAGGATGTATTTATATACATTTTAATGGGATCAGATAGTTACTTAGAATTGCTTAGGTGTACCTAGTTAGTTATACATGGCAACTTGAGCCTGTGATCGGCTGGGATCTTAATCCCTTTAAAATTGGTCAAGGGTGGCAGTCCTTGCTCTCGCTTGCCATTAGCCTCATGAATGATTTTATGGCTTCCAGTGTTTCTTTTTTGTGTTTTCAGACCGCTAGTGATACTAGGTTCTAAAGGACCTTCTTAAAGCTAAATTAATTTTAAAACATTTTGCAGAAAAACAATTATTAAAAATAACCAAGTTAAAGAGCCATTTTAAATTAAAATTATGCCTCTATTATGATAATATATTTTACTCTATTTTTAGTTAAAATAGCTATGGCTGGAGATGCTCTTAGAATTTCTTGTATACCCAGCTATACGAGGATGTATTTATATACACATTTTAATGGGATCAGATAGTTACTTAGAATTGCTTATGTGTACCTAGTTAGTTATACATGGCAACGAACAGTTGTGATCGGCTGGATCTTAATCCCTTTAAAATTGGTCAAGCTGTGGCAGTCCTTGCTCTCCGCTGCCATTAGCCTCAATGATTTTACTGGCTTGCCAGTGTTTCTTTTGTATTTTTCAGACTCGCCAGTGATACTAGGACCCAAGCTTTCTAAGCTAAAATATTTTAACTCTCAGCAAAACAATAATAAATATATTCATATGAATAAGTGTTTCATTTTAGAAAATAAATTAAAAAAACAAGTTAAAGAGCCATTTTTAAATAAAAATTATGCCTCTATTATCGATACTATATTTTACTCTATTTTAGAGTTAAAAATAGCTATGGCTGGAGATGCTCTTAGAATTTCATAGGTATACCCGTTATACACGTAGGGATGTATTTATATACACATTTTAATGGGACCGATAGTTACTTAGAATTGCTTAGTACCTAGTTAGTTATACATGGCAACGCAACAGTCTCAGGATCTGGATCTTAATCCCTTTAAAATTGGTCAAGCGGTGGTAGTCCTTCCTCCGCTGCCATTAGCCTCTAATGATTTTATCGGCTTGCCGTTGTTTCTTTTGTGTTTTTCAGACCACAGTGATACTAGGGTTCTAAAGGACCTTCTTAAAGCTAAAATTATTTAAAAACATTTGAGAAAAAACAATTATTTAAAAACAAGTTAAAGAGCCATTTTAAATTAAAAATTATGCCTCTATTATCGATACTATATTTTACTCTATTTTAGAGTTAAAAATAGCTATGGCTGGAGATGCTCTTAGAATTTCTTAGGTATACCCGTTATACACGTAGGGATTTATATACACATTTTAATGGGACCGATAGTTACTTAGAATTGCTATTTGTACCTAGTTAGTTATACATGGCAACTAAACAGCCTGTGGATCGGCTGGGATCTTAATCCCTTTAAAGTTGTCAACTGTGGTAGTCCTTGCTTCGCTTGCCATTAGCCTGCTAATGATTTTACGGGTTTCGCTGTTTCTTTTGTCTTTTCAGACTGCCAGGATACTAGGGTTCTAAAGGACCTTCTTAAAGCTAAAATAATTTTAAACTATTGCAGAAAACAATAATAAATATATTCATATGAATAAGTGTTTCATTTTAAAAACAATTATTAAAAAACAAGTTAAAGAGCCATTTTTAAATAAAAATTATGCCTCTATCGATACTCTATTTTACTCTATTTTAGAGTTAAAAATAGCTATGGCTGGAGATGCTCTTAGAATTTCTTAGGTATACCCAGCTATACACGAGGGATGTATTTATATACACATTTTAATGGGACCGAGATAGTTACTTAGAATTGCTTAGTGTACCTAGTTAGTTATACATGGCAACGCAACAGCCTGCGGATCGGCGGGGATCTTAATCCCTTTAAAATTGGTCAAGCGGTGGCAGTCCTTGCCCTCCGCTCGCCATTCTCCTAATGATTTTACTGTCTTGCCAGTTGTTTCTTTTGTTTTTTCAGACCTGCAGTGATACTAGGGTTCTAAAGGACCTTCTTAAAGCTAAATTAATTTTAAAACATTTGCAGAAAAAACAATTATTAAGAAAAACCAAGTTAAAGAGCTATTTTTAAATTAAAAATTATGCCTCTATTATCGATACTATATTTTACTCTATTTTAGAGTTAAAATAGCTATGGCTGGAGATGCTCTTAGAATTTCTTAGGTATACCAGTTATACACGAGGGATGTATTTATATACACATTTTAATGGGACCAGATAGTTACTTAGAATTGCTTAGTGTACCTAGTTAGTTATACATGGCAACACCGACCTGGATCGGCGGGATCTTAATCCCTTTAAATTGGTCGTTGGCAGTCCTTGCTCCGCTTGCCATTAGCCTCTCGAATGATTTTATTGGCTTGCCGTGTTTCTTTTTGTGTTTTCAGACCTGCCAGTGATACTAGGGTTCCAAAGGACCTTCTTCAAGCTAAATTAATTTGAAAAACATTTGCAGAAAAACAATTATTTTAAAAAAAAACAAGTTAAAGAGCCAATTTTAAATTAAAAATTATGCCTCTATTATCAGATACTATATTTTACTCTATTTTAGAGTTAAAAATAGCTATGGCTGGAGATGTTAGAATTTCTTAGGTATACCCAATTATACACGCAGTGGGATGTATTTATATACACATTTTAATGGGACCAGATAGTTACTTAGAATTGCTTAGGTGTACCTAGTTAGTTATACATGGCAACGCTAAATACCGTGGATCGGATCTTAATCCCTTTAAAATTGGTCAAGCGGTGGCAGTCCTTGCTCTCTGCTTGCCATTAGCCTGCGAATGATTTTACCGGCTCTTGCCAGTTTTTTTGTGTTTTTCAGACCTGCCAGTGATACTAGGGTTCTAAAGGACCTTCTTAAAGCTAAATTAATTTTAAAAACATTTGCAGAAAAACAATTATTTAAAAACAAGTTAAAGAGCCATTTTAAATTAAAAATTATGCCTCTATTATCGATACTATATTTTACTCTATTTTAGAGTTAAAATAGCTATGGCTGGAGATGCTCTTAGAATTTTAGGTATACCCGCTATACACGGGATGGGGATTATATATACATTTTAATGGGACCGGAGAAGTTACTTAGAATTGCTTAGGTGTACCTAGTTAGTTATACATGGCAACGCACAGTTTCTGTGATCGGCTGGGATCTTAATCCCTTTAAATTGGTCAAGCGGTGGTAGTCCTTGCTTTCCGCCATTATTAGCTCTGAATGATTTTACTGGCTATCAGTTGTTTCTTTGTATTTTTTCAGACCTCAAAGTGATACTAGGACTCTAAAGGACCTTCTTAAAGCTAAAATAATTTTAAAAACTATTGCAGCAAAAACAATAATAAATATATTCATATGAATAAGTGTTTCATTTAGAAAAATAAATTATTAAAAAACAAGTTAAAGAGCCGTTTTAAATAAAAATTATGTTTCTATTATCAGATATTATATTTT